>NNCF01125919.1:1110537-1122166 GCA_002313205.1 Laupala kohalensis | reverse complement strand
ATAAGAGTTGAAATAACACTAAATTCACGATTTATTGTTACAATAAACACGCCCCTAGACAAAGCCTAGAGAACCTGTATAAGAAATCCGCCTCTACCCATAGGAAAACCGGAACAAAACCCGGATGTAATACAGTTTTTCTTGCTTTATATAATAGGTTTTTTTTTAATCTTGTAAATGTTTCATCAAGTGAATTTTGTTGCCGAAGTTTTAGAAGCTACACAGAAAAAAATATGAACGTGCTGGCTTAGCGCTCCGCATAAACCTTTGACCTAAAGAGTCAACAATTTGCCTTGATGCTTCAGCTACTTTATTCCTTATATCATTTAATAATGTCGGAAAATGTCTGGAGTACGATTTATATATTAAAGATATATCAATTAAATTTAAAAAGATGAATTTCCATGCTTTGTAGGACAAATTTGACGGTGGAAGGGGTAAAGGAAAGTCCTCGACTCCCATAAAAATCCAGGGGTGAGGGGGGCGAAAATGTACATGATCTCTTTGACCCTCTTACTTCCGCTTCATGAGACACTGTTCTCAGACATTTATTTTCTGCGCTGATTTTTAGAGAAAGAAAACACTTGTTTGATTAAATGATCGGGATGTTATTTGCGATTATGATGAAATGTATAAATAAATTATTGCGTTTAGGCAATATATTTATTAATTAGGTCGACGTTTCGACAGCGAACGCTATCTTCCTCAGGTCTTAGTTGATCCTCAGCAAAATTCCATCTCCATCACTGTATACAATAACAACAAAAACTCCAACTACCATTTTAACACTTATCTACTAAAGAGATATATGATTAAACTACATTTCCCGTGAAATCGCTATAAAGAAAAGAGATATCTGAAAAATTGATTCATACTTAGAGAACTCAGTTAATAGCACTCTATGTCAACGTAGCAACCTGGTCTCGTCGTTCTCTTCGCTGACGTGAGTCACCAAATCTGTGAACCGAATCTTCTCTGCTTCCACAAGTATCACTTTCAGATCGTCCAGTCAGCGGTCAGCGGTCGGGTTCCAACCCCTCGACTTGTCCCCGTTCCACAACATACATTCATCAATCAAGCTTATTCCTTTTTCTCGGTTGCAATATAATTACCTTTAACAAAATACTATTCAGGGCTGTACAAGAAATAACATTTATATCGCTAACTGTATTGTTCATAGTACTATCAAGATCCAGTTTAACTAAGCAAGCAAACCAAGCTAGCAGTGGTATGAAGGCTATTGAGTTATGATAAATGGTATTGAAGTTGATGAATATTTTAAAAAATTGAAGGAAAATATGTGATTGCATGTGACGTCACTTGTTTGATCTGAAATGTTATGAGTTTCCCCTTTAAGAAATGCAATTTTAAATTAAGTTAAAACCTCAAAAATTTCCATTCGAATCTGCGAAAGTATTTTTAGTGGGATTTGGCAATAAACGATGTAAAACATTCAAAACCAGATTTATTATGCGAAAATCAAAAATTAATTTTTAAAATAGAAAAACGTCCGATAGATTATATTTTTATTACATTTTTATCAGCGAAGTTACGGCGCTAACGTTGACGGAAGTATTAACTTACATTAATTTTTAATCGGAATGCAACATATGCAGAATATATTTATTTGATTTTTTACTTAATTGCAGGCCTTATTTTATGATAGACGTGGTTTAAGCTGTCAATCCTGCTCATTTACCTAACCACATGAACAGGGGTGTTTCATTTAACTATATGATTTGGGCGGAGAAATAGGGAAGGAAAGATGTTAGGCTATTCATTATTTATTTATTTTGTACACTTTATACCCTGTACCCAACATAGTCATTCCAGGAGTTAGGTTGCTGGGAGTGTATGGTACCGAACCGTCATTCGTCTGAAGTAAAGGTTATTTCTTTTGGGCTGTTATTTCAATGTCAATTTACTGGACCTAAAATTATTCATCATCATACAAAACGCGGCCACCATGCTAAAAAAATAAACTCGTTCCAGAATCACAGAAAAGTAGTTTCAGACAGATTAAAGAAAATATTGATTCCTCGTTATATACGTAGTGATAGTAATATTTAAAAAAATCATATTTATCTTTATGTCGAACTGTATTTGCTTTAATCAGAATGTCCATGAAGAGCTTGTAATGCAACCGCTTCATCGAACACAAATGTCAGCCAAAGTACTTGCAACATGAAACGTTGCGATACACACGGAGATGGTAACAACCATCTAGCGTCTTGACATTCACCATGGAAATAAAATAACTCATTTACAGCAAGGAAAGACGTTAACCCTTTCACGCATATGGGACACCGATGTCCCAAAAATGTTTCGTCCTGTAACACAGGTATTTCCTAAAATTCCTGGAAAGTTTCACACATGTTTTCTATAAT
The DNA here is from genome assembly GCA_002313205.1 of Laupala kohalensis. Lineage (NCBI taxonomy): Eukaryota > Metazoa > Arthropoda > Insecta > Orthoptera > Trigonidiidae > Laupala > Laupala kohalensis. The sequence goes on along the minus strand of NNCF01125919.1, from coordinate 1,119,779 downwards.
TTGGTAATGTTTATATTACTTGGTTTAGGTTCTCAACAATGCATGTCGATTCGTTTGTTGAAAAGTTAATCTAAGTCCAAACATTTTGTCGATTCAATCTGAACGTGAAAAGCTCTTCTTTACGTGATTTTATTCGCAGGTTCTAAATTTTATTTTCAAATGAAACCCATTTTATTACGATAGATGTGTACTGACAAATCTACGTTATAATTTGGGAACGTAAAATCATTTTTACTATTTATGACGGCCATTTTTGTATTTGACACACCAGTGTATCAGTGCGCGTCAAAAGTAACGACGAGTTTCTCCGGGACAGACCGTGAATGTAAAGTAAAATCTGCGATCTAAATTCGAGTTTTCAGTCATCACTGAGTGCAGCTATGACGCAAGCGACGGAGACCGACGTCGCTAAATCCTCGGCATGTAACGTCGAACATTTCTCGACGAACAACGAATTTTCGACGTCAGGAAACGACGATTTGTCGACATCGCTAAATCCTCCGCACCTAGCGGCGAAACGACGCCGTCGAACAACAACGTATGTTTCGACGTCGGAGGGTGCAGTGAATTCAGTGTTAGGACGTAGAAGGAAAATACCTAGATGTGTCGTAACGTTATTACTTCATGTTACTTGCTTTCGTCATTTGGAAACACGTCAGTTTCACGTTCATCGATTTGGCATGGTAACAACATTCGGACACCATAAAGAAGGTTGAGTGGTCTACTTTGAAATAATAAATGACAGAATCAACTTCATCAAAAGCTACAGAACATGAGTCAGCGCAAAGAAGAGATGTGTTCAACGAAAAGTCACCGCGGGAACAGAATAAACAATATGTGTTTAAATTTTTCAGTATTCATTTATGTTACTCCAATAATAGAAATTGAATTTTTGAATATCACATTGTTTGAGTAATGAATTACGTAATCTCTGTTGTTTACATTTGTAATTTTATGAAAAAGTTATTTCTGAAAATTGTTTACCATTAACGCATAATGGGACAAATATGTTCCAAATTTGAAAAACACGTAACTATACAAAAATAAATACATAAGGCCTCAAATTTTAATTATTCGACTTCATATATATTTGACAAAATTACATTTTCCAGATCCTATTTCCTTGCGTTGCGTTAGAGTTGAAAAGGAACCAACGCAGGAGATAGGCGAACCCGGTATTTTATGTGATTGGTATACTACACTTTTTAATAACATTCCAACACCGCAGGGACAATTTACTTCATATTTCAACATATAGGAATAGCATCAGATTGGTCCCTGTACATTTCACCAGACAAAAATGTCCTGCCGAAACCCGGGATCGAACCAGGGACCTTTAGATCTTCAGTCTAACGCTCTCCCAACTGAGCTATTTCGGCAGATGAGTAATAGAATTACACTTGACAACCCAACCTTAATCATTATTTGCTGCAGACGCTCCTTAAATGTGATAAATAAGATATCGTCCCGTCCGATTACCGAAACTGTCGGATTACTGAAATATTTTCAAATTTTAAAAAATATTGTTTCTATAAAACAAGTATTTTACATAAGAAGAGGAAGATAAATAAGTTTTAAAAATAGAATGCGCTCTGTAAAACTGTTGCAAACAGTTCACAGAATCGCTATTGTTGCGAACATTAAACAAAGGCTTTACATCGACTATACCGAAAATAGCATTATTCATATTTAGCTTTTTAATACCATGACAATGCGAACTTTCTTGATACTAGCCACAATTATTTATACTCAAATATTGTTTAATAATTATATGTCAAAATAAGTTGATTTGATATATTTCGTAATAATTGTTCTATTTTCATCGTGTCTCTATTCTTTTCAAAATGTTTTATAATTAATTACCAAGTTCTAGAGTACTTTAATTTAGCTCATGATCAGCTAGTTTCTGTATTCGTCCATCATAAGGTCGTAAGTCTTAAATTACTGGTCTTATTTTTTTTAGTAACTTAGTTTATTGCCCCCCACGTACTCATAGGCTGTTTTTCAACTGCTCTTGTCAATAAAGTTTATTATTTAATATTTATTGAATTACCCAGAAAGAATGGTCATTATTCCATCTGCCATTGCTGGGGTAAAAATCCGCACGTTAAATGAGGAAATGTCCAAATTTGGACCATTCCCCCATGATACACACTGTTCCCTTCTCGTCGTTGCTTTTTCTCTATCATTTCAGATCGGTAATAGTTAGACTATAATTAGTAATAATAAGTAGAGACACTCTGACATGTTCCTAATACCATACCGACCTTATCTCTGTTTTTAACACTTCTTAATGAAGGAGGTTGTTTTCCATTCAAAGATCCTAAACAAGCCCCCTCATCAAAGAAATGTCAAAACTCTCCCAATTTTTCTGGTTGTGACTGCCTTTATTCACTTTTGTATTATGGCTATGACTGTTACAATATTATTTAATGATAATTGTTTTCTTTTTTGATAAGTCCGGTTTTGTATGACATCGCTAAATTTGTTGTTGTTTAGAAAATCTTTTTTTTTTGTGTGTGTGTGTACAAAGATCCGCGGGTTGGGTAAAACAGTTTTGCAATTTTTTTTTGAAATTAGGAATGCAAGGTTTTTTTCTTCTGTATAGACACGATAAAAGGGAATATACTCCACCAATTTTCTTTCTTTTTTGTGCTATATCAAACTATTTTGAAGCAAATGGAATGTGCGGATAATTGTCCCCATCTACATTACATTGTATTCGCCAATACGATGAAGAAATCATGAGTTAAAACATGTATAACGTAATAGATTCAATGAGTATGATATGACAGTGGTAGATGATGTGTCATGAGGTATTAAACAAACATTAATTTCCTCCGTGGAGTTCTTTTTGTGCACCGATATTCAAGAAATCAGCCAACCTAGAGACCCTATATTAAGGAGCGACTGGAGTTTTACGAAATCGTGCATCGGAAGTTTTACGAAATCCGTCATTTTAGTTCAAAGTGCAGCCATGTTTATCATTCTGTTCTGAAGGAGTTTTGGAAATTATAGCTCAAGTGCATTAAATTGTGAGCAGGTCAGTTATTTTTTGTTTACATATAAATTTTTAATGTTAAAAATATTTAACTATTTTTAAAGGAACGTTATAGTGTTAGAATTCCGCTGTACTGCATGCATGTACTAATTATATTTCATTCATAATACTTTATCGATAAACTAATATAACAATAATAATGAAATCTGTTTTATTAGACTTAACTTCGTAGTTGTATCATTATTTAAATCGGTTCATAATATTTGTTAATTTAAAATGTTTCGCTTGTGTTTGTATTGTGTAGTAGTATATTATGCAAAACGTTTTCAACTTTAGATAATTTATAAGGAACAGTTTATTAAATAAATTATGAAAATAAGTCAATTGTATTTCTGTGGCGTGTTTTACATTTATAAAGCATATTTAATTTATAAATTGTCCAGTAAATGTAGTTGAATAAATGTAAATGAAGGCGATCGACTCTTGGCGACAAATGGCATACTATGTGGGGTTGTTGGCGCTGAATTATTGTTTACATGTTTGGATGAAACATATGGAAGTTTAAAATGCAATAAATTTTATCTGTAATTAAAGGATTGAAAATGTTAAATGCAAAACTGCTTGGCAGTTACATCATTTAATATTTTCTTATGCATAAGTATGTTTTTCATACTTCTAAAATTTGAAAACGATTGATCAATAAAGTGATTTTATAATTTTGTGTTGTATACTTCTTCAAGAAATTCATTTGAAATGTTAATAATTTTAAACATTATTAATGTCAATGTAATGCTTCATCTTTGTTAAGTAAAATTCTATTTTACTTTACAAAGAAGCTATTATTTTTATGTGTAAATAAAAACTATATTTATTGCTTATTCAGAACAAGAATTAAAACTAATATCATTATTTATTCATATCTGTAAATTTTTAAGATTCTTTAAAAATACTACATTTTCCCCAATTTTCCCCAATATTAACATTACCTACATTACTCAAGATTTGGAAAATGGACAGGAATAAAACTTAGCATTCTACTTTCATAATACTTCAAGGAAATAAAATTGTATATTTTTCATATTACACATGCAACCCGTAATTCTATTTTTTCGCTAACTTTATTTTCTATGCAGATTTAATCAACAATGACTTATTCTGCATTGAAGATTTAAACGAAAATAAAAATTGAACATAATGAGATACAATTTTACCAATTTCACAAATTATAATGAATTAAATTCCGCTACTGCCAGCGCCCTTTTAAAATTTTTCCGAGTATATATATCTGATAAATAAAGTCTTCAGAATGAATTATGCCTCTAAATGTTTTGAAATAAAAATAAATAATTATATAAAAATTTAAAAAAATTACCGAAGAAATATGAATTCTAAAAATAAATCAAAATTTGATAACTGAATACAATCCTACAATTAAAAGGAAAAAGTATGAAGTTTTGTAGGTTTTTACTTGTTGAATTTTTGTATTTCTCTCTCACAAGTGCGCACACGCCAAATTATGGCAACCGCTTTCAGATATCCGTCTGTTTTCCAAGAAAAATCGAAACGATAACCCTACAGTTTCCGAATGAAAAAAAATGCATTTCTTAATATTCTTGTTCATTAAAATAATTTTGCATGCATATATTTATATTCTACATGTCTTTTTGAAGAGATAGATAATTATTTTTCCCTGACTGTAACTAATGGAAGTATGTCAAACAATGATGAAATTGTATTGCGTTCTACAGCGATCAACCCCTTTTTGAACTAAAATGACCGACATTTTGTCAATGGCCAGTCCACAGACTATAAAGTCCAAGGGCCAGTCTCTCTTAAATAAAGGGTCTCTAAGCCAACCAGCACCGGGGGCTCTCTTGTCTAATAATGACAACTGAGCAATGCGGGTTCTGGAAATGTGACTTTTGAACGCGAGGAGCGTTATAGCAAAGGAGTCATCCATAACGTAAGTATAACCATTTTCAACCCCCATCCCTTTCCATAGCGCACGCGTAACGATACTTTTACCGTGTCCCAATAATTACGTAACACTAGTCCGACCTCCAGATGCCCCCCTTAGTAGTTTTAGAAAATACGAGAATTTTTGTGTTTTTTCGATGCGGGAACAAATTTTGACTTACTTCCCGTCAGTGCCAGCTATTTTTTGAGAGTATTATTGGAGGTTTCATTTTTCGTTTCGTTTGTTATTGTTGTTTACACTCTTCTCAGGTGCATTTCTTCAGAATCTATTACATTTATCNGATACTTTTACCGTGTCCCAATAATTACGTAACACTAGTCCGACCTCCGTCCCTTAGTAGTTTTAGAAAATACGAGAATTTTTGTGTTTTTTCGATGCGGGAACAAATTTTGACTTACTTCCCGTCAGTGCCAGCTATTTTTTGAGAGTATTATTGGAGGTTTCATTTTTCGTTTCGTTTGTTATTGTTGTTTACACTCTTCTCAAGTGCATTTCTTCAGAATCTATTAATTTTTTCGAGTAAAATTATATGGATTATCAAATCCTCGAAAGAGACTTTTATCGGAAGTTGTGTGGAAATATCTTGTAGGATAATATCAAAGTGGATCACTCTATAGTTCCCCGGTTTGATTTTCCTCCATACCCCCACCCACAGCTACTGCAACTATTACCTAATATATTGTTATTGTTACAAGAACGCCACGTAATTTTTGCGTTTGATGACTAATCCTTTGATTCACGACTAGGAAAGTTCCAGAAAGCATGTGTATAAGATTTAGTTCTTCATTTTGACTATCATATCGATTCACACCCCTTCGTAGAATGCGTAAGTTATCTTCGAGGAAATTATTAAGACGTATTTTTTGTAACAAACTATGTTTTATGTAGTAAATATGTTTCTAAATGAACATGTACTATTGTTTAGCTACAGTATTTAATCTCTCCTAGTGGTAGCGTCTTCGCAACCACGATCCCGCTGAATAGTAGAGTGTAGGTTCAAAATCTGCTCGGCTGAGGTGAGGTTTTCAACTGGGGTTTCCCTCACATACTCCAGACAAATGACGGTCCAGTACCATATGTTCCCGGGCAACCTAACGCCTAAATCCCTTACCCAAGTCCATCGGTTAGGTGGAGAAGCAGACCTCATGGCCTGAACCTCGCAAAAAGGCATAAAATGAAATAAACTTTCATGTCGAACACGAAGTACAGTCTACGTCAACATTTTTGATTCGAACTTTATTAGTTCGTTCATTATGGAGATGGATCCCACGTAGGTCTAAGCTACACTTCCGCTTGCAAACAAGGATATTTACGAGCCGCAAACGAAGATTTTTTTTTAAACAGGGCGTTGGCCCAAGATTAATCCCGAAGAGATGACCGCGCGTCATTTTTCAGTAGCCTACCTTTCAAGATAATTCAACACGGAGGAAACCCTTCTATTTCTTCAATTGTGGCTTTTCGCACTTTTAATCGTCTCCTTCCATGCATTATAAATGAATGTGCTGAAATTTACTTGCTGTTTTTCACTCCTCATTTTTATTTTCTTCTGAAGTTGCATGTATTCCATTTCGTTTCCGGTTTCCACTACCACGGTCCATAAAATTTATACTACCACAAAAATACAAATTAAGTTAACAAACATTGATTATTTCATTCTGTTTCTTCTCCCAACAGAAAAATGCGTCAAAAATTTTAGTTCCGGAATACCTTTCCGGAGTAATAATATTTGACACGTTGAATCCAAAATAATAAAAGGTCGACAATGAAGTTAAGGCCGCCATCCTCTTTTTCAAATGTTGAGAACACCTTTTCGTAACCCTTAGGGTGTCCCGACTCGTAAGATGCCACCAGCAGTAATCAATGTTGGCAATCTGTTATGTCTACAAGCTAGTCAAGGGCAAGAACAGGAAGTGTTTCAGGCTGATGAACGTCTCCGACGGTCGGAACGAGAGGGAAATGGCTTTGGGAAGTTCACTTCCCAAGGTATTAGATTAAGAAATTTTCGCACGTGTTGTATCCAGTTGGCAAGACTGATGGGGGTGGAGCTTAATGAATATGTTAGACCAAGAGAAAGCGATGTTTCACTTCAAAAGCGACATTGTAGGTCAACTTAAGAAAATGCCCGTCGAAATTCTTGACCACGTGCGTCAATAATAGTACATGATGTCAATAAATTCATTCGTCTTAGATTGCCAGTAGAAAACAGAATTTTGTGGAATAAATGGTTGTAGTGGTGGTTTGTGATAGGATTTTTGTTGCAGAGAGCCTTTGGGATGACTTAATAAAAAGTCGAAACGTTGAAAATCTAAGAAGGATGTATTCATTGTGACCTAAGGTCAAGATATCACATACGTCACATGAAGAAAATGCAATGATAATGAATAGGGACCAGTGGCAGCTTCCAGACTAACCGCCCACCTCCATCTCCCCTAAAAAAGTGAGAAAGTAAAATTAAAAAAGTGATCAAATAAAAAAGACAAAAATAAAATTTTCTTTTACTTCATAAAAAATAAATCATGCTCGTTATACGCATAGGGAAGTAAAAATTATATTATGGAGTGAAAGTAACAAACAAAAATAAAACTTTTCGAAACATTTGGACGCATATCAAACTGAAATGTTCTCCTGACCTCTCTCGGGAAGTATTTTGAGAACAGCTGTGTCTCGTCGGTTTCAAGATCTCAGCCGTCGTCTGGAAAAAGATAATGAACTCCACACACTGGACATTCGTCAGTCCTCTTCTTCCCATGAGATCAAGTTAACGAGATCCACATGAAAGTATGACATAGGACTGACACGAGTTGTGACGCAGAAGCGGCGCACTCTGAGACATTTTAAGTATCGGATGTATCTAGAATAGTGCGCGTAGATATTTTTTTGACAAGACGATATAGTCTATAAAGAGTTCTTTATTCGAACAAATTGTAAAGACTTATATCAATTTTTATTGTATTTAATAAAATTTAATCAACATTTAATAGATTGGTGAAACTATACAAAATTTTTCAATTTATTGATCTTCATGTATCAATCTATATGCTGCCAACAAACCATGATCTAATCAAATATATTTATTTACTTGATACAAAAAAAATTGACATTGTTCTGTGTACATCGTTTAACCAGGTGTTGCAAAAGATACACGTTTTGGAAATCACAGAATTGTTATTTTTACTACCTGTTTCTTATTTTTCAAATATGAATCGAAGAAATTTAACAGTGCCTATTTACGCCATACCAAACAAGTTTCTAGTGTAAAAGAAACAAATTTACACATTTTTCTGCGGAGCACGAAGTGATGATACAATATTGGAGGTTGGAGCAATATTTACGAAGATGTACCAGGTATACGCGTACAGCTACATAAGAAAAACTCCAGTAGAGTTGCTACTTCAGACCACGCGAGTTTCCTTCGAGCAATTTAATGCAATCTTTGTGAAATTTGAAATGTATTTCAGCTCTACACACTGAGAGAAACAAATACATAATTTCAGCTTGGACTTCTAGCAACAAAGATTATGTGCACGTGTAACATGTGTCGCTATTTCATCCTCACTTTCTTTGTGCTCGTCCTGATCTTTAGAAGATGCTCAGTCAGTTGTAACACATGTTCTCGGGGTTCCTCTCCGTTGTTTTGCCAAAACGTATTTCTCTGAACACACTATGACGATTCTCATATCTTTATCAAACTTTTTCCGAGAAAACTGAGTGTGTTTTACTTCGATATTCTTTCGTCCCAAATTTGATGTGGATTTCTGGACAACAATTACTCTTATATTTCTCTCAGGGTACATGACACATTCGGGGATTTCTTCGCTTAGGGGTTTCGACGCCCCAGGTTCATGTTTTATTTCCCTCCCCTCTCCCGAGCGATTGCACGGTAATAGCTTAGTTTCGTATCACCTTTCTCCTGAACACATAATAGGTTCAGATTTCACTATTCACACCTTACATATAAAATTTATCCCTTCCTTTTGTATCTCTACAGCTAATTGTGTTCCATTTTTACTTATTGCTCATGGGTTAACATAAACAAGAGTGATTTGTTCCGACGCTTCAACCACCGGGTTTTTCTCCGGTTTTCCTTCGGGTAGAGGCGGATTTCTTATACAGGTTCTCTAGGCTTTGTCTAGGGGCGTGTTTATTGTCACAATAAATCGTGAATTTAGTGTTTTTTCAACTCTTATGATTTTTAAATACTATACTCAGAATAATCTATAGTTCGATAATAACTTGTACATGTAAATTTACAAACATATATGC
>NNCF01125919.1:1098176-1110204 GCA_002313205.1 Laupala kohalensis | reverse complement strand
CGATTAGGGGGGGGGGGCTGGGGGGGGCAGCCGCTACTGGTCCTAATGTTTTTAAGGAAAGATAAAAATATCATTTTAACTGTCTCAAACTGAAAATTATAAAAGAAAACACCATCCTTGATGTAATCACCAATTGTCTTTCCTTTGATTTATGTCATTATTTAAATCATACATAGTGGAAATATGCAGAAAAAGTCATGTTAATGAAACTGTCAATATTTGTTTTGCCCCTCCCCCTATGTTGATTCCCAATCGCCGCTAATGGTCCTAATGGCAGAATTAGAACCTTCTTTGGAGGATTACAATATATTCCTAACACATTAGATCCCCGGCAAGTAAACCTTACTCTTTGTGTCACTTTAGTTCACAACCCTTTTGTTCTGGTCTTCCGGAGCGTGAAAAGATAGAATTATCAGTGATGAGGGTGGAAAAGAGTATGCGGGTAAAACGGAACAGTTGTTCACAGGAGTGAGGAAGTGGCTATCAAATACTGTAAATGGCTAGACATTTCTCATGATGAAGAATTGAGAATGTTTCCGAACGGGAAAAAATTAACAAATTATTCTTTTTTAAATTCGAAATGAATTTACACCATGTAATATGTAATTCTAACAATTTAACTGGTCTGTTAATGCATAATCATGTGAAACGGCTTCGAAGATAAGAAATAAAGATATAAGTATCAAACAATATCGCCTATTTACTCGTCCTATTCTAACATTACCATAGTTTTGAAAATTTGTCCAATTGAATCGAACTTATGATAAGACATAACGAGATATTTTACGGTATCATTAAATCGACACATCTTAGTATGAAAAGCTTCTTGCACTGAGGGACAGAATATTATAAAAATATTATGATGATAATGATTTTGACGACCATTATCAGTCTTTAATGTGAGGGATGTTGGTACGTATGCGATTAATATAGTACGAATTCACAATTAATAGAATATGTAGTTGTCAATTTCCAAATTCTCATGAAAATCGAAACATTCCCACTAGAGTTTTCTATTTGAAATAGAGTCTCATTACTCGTTTGAACAGAGTGTTTCGATCTAAAACGCAAAACGAAAATATTTCCTACCTAGTTCTTTAGTTCAGTCTGTTCCCTTTTTCCTTTAATGTACTATCTGAAAGTTATGTATTTCTTCTCTGTGCTTATCATTTCTCCTCCGATCTCTTGAACAACTTCTCTCTTCATCTGTCGTATCTGAGATATTTATAGATCAGAATGAAGCACCGTCGTCTAGCCAGCGTCTAGGCTACCCGGACATCCTAAAACACGATGCTGGCGTCGTCCAGCGATGAACCGTGGAAAGGAAAACACAATGGACAGTAGCGTTGCGGTTGAAAAGACAATTCTCTCAGTCATATGGTCACGCTCATTACAGTATCCGGGGGGACAGGAGGAAGCTACTGGGTCGGAACCCGTGGGCGTCAGCAACTCTAGCGCAGAGAATAGTGAGGAAGGGGGGAAGAGAGTCAGACGCGGAAACAGCTGGAGGTACGAGTGTCAAAGAGGAAATAATTACCACTGTTACCGTCCATGAAGAATTTTTCCCGCCATTTTTAGGTATCCAGTTTGAGGTGTTCTCCAGAAGATTAATTAACCCGAGAAAGTTAATGTTCGGTTGTAAGAGAGTATGTTTAACATTTACAAACAATGTATTCATTTTTTACATACCCGTTACCGAAGAGTTCCAGTTCTCACCAAAAATTTATTGATAAAATCAGGGTTGTTGCTTAATTCCCTTCGTTATTTAACTAACTAAAAGTAAATTAACAATTTTCGTTTCATTACAACTTATACATTGAAGACTTCCTTCCCCATCCCTGGATTATGAAATCGAACTCGATTTATAATTCACTGCTGATGGAACTGATAATCCATGCTTACATGTCTAAGCCCGTATTACAAACACGAGATCATTACGTGATAACATCATTTTTTTTTTTAATTTCATAAATGCAAATTTGGCCACAGTATATTTTTTAAACTAAAGTTGAAAATCAGAAGGTTTAAATTACATGAAAATGCCATATAATCAAGAGTTTAAGATATATTTCAGCTCTTCAATGTCGGCGTGGAATAGGAAAGAAAAACCACTAAAATGTAGATTCCACATGTAGAAAGATTGCACACTCTAAAGAAACCTCTTTCCTNAAAACCACTAAAATGTAGATTCCACATGTAGAAAGATTGCACACTCTAAAGAAACCTCTTTCCTGCCCTTTCGAAATGAGAGAGAACTGTATTTTGCTTTGGTTCAGAGTAGAATAGAATACGGTATATTGTTATGGGGAGGATTAAAATTAATAATAGTACAACATAAACGCTTTGTGAGGATAATTTTAAGTAAGTCCTTTTTAGATAAATTTCTCCTTTTATTCATAAATTTAAAAATGCTTTCAATTGCGATATTTGTTTGGTTATAAAGTATTGATGAATTTCTTTAATCGAATCGGAAACATGGTAACAAATGCTAATGAATATAGAAATAGACTGAGGAATACTAAGCAAATATTTGTTCCAAGACCAACTAACAAAGAGTATTTCTTTCCAAGCTCCGACTGTTTTATAAAGATTGCCAACTTATCTCAGAAATATCAAATTTTATATTTTGTTCGCGAAAAAAAAACGAGAAATCGTTGCTATCCTTGATGAGGTAGTTGAGTTGTTCAGCGTTGTTAGATAAGAAATTATTAAATTATTAAATGCAAACATTTATATTTATCTTGCAAACAAGGACTCAATTATATTTAGTTTTACGTAAACTAAATATTTATTGCTATCATTACTTAGTTAAAATTGTTAAAAGTTCGTGCGACCGCTCGGTATTAAAATGACTTCAATGGTAGATAAACTACCTATGAGGCGCTAAATCATTTCAGTATAATAGTTCCGAGTTATATAACAAACTGTTAAAAGAAGTTGATTTGTTACAATTGGCGTTTTGTTTAATTAGTAACAGTATTGTAATTTCTATGAGTCAACTTGTTAAAATTGTACTGTATGTGAAATAAAAAACTATCTTTCTATCTAATCAAAATTTTATAATCAAACATCGAGTGAAATATTCGCAACATTTTATTTTTTCAGTGCAATTAATTTATAGTAAATGTCCTGTATTGTTTACAGAGACATCTTGTCGGGGCTATATTACAGCCTATCTTTTTTCTATAATACAATAAAATGTTTTAGAAAAGAAACTTAATTTGATATTTCTGAATATTTTTCAATAAACCTCTCCAGCAATGAGAAATGGTAAGTGAAGAAAAACTCATTTAAGCTTAAATAAACGTATAAATTTATTGTCAAAAAGCAGTACAAACTGCATGTGTTCACGTGGAGGACAATAAACTAATTTACTCCCCGGAAGCAAGCAAGGGATAATCCCAACAATTCCGTTAAAGGGTCCTAAGGCAAAGGCGGATCAAAAGTTTAAGCAAAAATTCCTAGATAAGATAAAAACTTATTTCGACATATAAAATGATACGAATAGGATCGAATTAAATATTACCAATATTCTCTATAATATAAATAATATCTTACACACGGTTTTTGGAATTCGAGACAAGACTAGAAACCTTGACAGAGACACTGCTTTCATGCTCTGCATCATTAGCGCAGTACATCTCAGTTAAATTGAATGTCATTTGCGTGTCAAAACTAGGGTAATGTGATTAATGTCTACGTCTCTTTGTAAAATAAAAATTTCCTTCTACGACGCATTTTACAAAATTCTAGTAAATCCAAAGAAAATTGTAGGCTTATTGTTATTTACAATTATGAATTCAGTGTTTCCAATAAATTCAATTCCAATTTTCTAAATATTAGTAAGGCGTATTATTTTTGACTCGTAAAACTATAATTTTTTGATCATAATTACCTTGAAGATAATTACTTTCGTGATAATCCAAAAATTAAACAAAAAATGAATAATATTTCCTTGAACTTATCTACCCAGCTCACCAATTTGGATTAAAAAATGGTATCTTGGTATCTTAACTTTATTTTCATTGTTTATCTGTTAGTTCGAGGAATTTATTTTTCTAATAAATAAAAAAAAGAATGAGTTACGATTGAGTGACCTTCATTCGTGCTAGAATATGGAACTAGAAAATTCTTTTTCTAACTCACTTAAATGACGTCTCATCCTGAAATAACAAGAAAAACGAAATGAGTCGGGCGTTTCGAGCGAAATAATTCATATTCATTGCGAAGCTAACGAGCTCGAACGCAGTATGTGACAGAGCAGCCGACGCATGTAGTAAAAAAGAAAGAGGGAGAGAAGGCTGCACACGTGAGACGCAACCGACCAAGCGATAATTTCCATCACAATTACCTCTTCGGCGTATATCCGCTGGGAACATATGACGGAGGATAACGCGTGAGATATGTATTATTCGAACGGACACGACCACAAAGGTTAAGCTTCGCGTTTCGTGTGAGAAACCACTCTGGGGAATCGCGAGATGTGAATATACATTTACGAAAAGGAATATTCGCTTAGTTGAAAACGAGCATATGTGAATTACTGCCGTCGGAAGTCACAAATTAAAAAACGCCATGTGTAGATGGTTGGTTTACAGAGACATCTTGTCGGGGCTATATTACAACCTATCTGTTTTCTATAATGCAATAAAATGACTTAGAAAAGAAACTTAATTTGATATTTCTGAATATTTTTCAATAAACCTCTCCAGCAATGAGAAATGGTAAGTGAAGAAAATCTCATTTAAGCTTAAATAATTTATAAATGTATTTTCAAAAAAACAGTACGAACTGCGTATGACCACGTGGAGGACAATAAACTAATTTACTCTCCGGAAACAAGCAAGGGACCATCCCATCAATTCCGATAAAGGGCCCTAAGGCAAAGGCGGATTCAAAAGTTTAAGCAAAAAGATAAGATAAAAAGTTATTTCGACATTCACTTATTAATAGCATCTCGGATTATTTAGAACGTTTTAATAGAATATCGTATCATAATACATAGCAAATAAATAATTTAGCACATTTGAAACAAAATTTTCTTTTTGTGTTAGCATACGGTTTATAAATCTATAGGATTTGAGAATTTAGAGATTTTACCACAATATTTTGTACGATTTGCTGAAGAGTGTATTAATGTGCTCAGTTTCACATTAAAAACAGGGTGTGTTTTATTTGAAATTACTTTTCCTTCATTGCAACAATCTCGCTCCTTCCCATCAGTTCGAGAATAAGACGGAAACATGACAATCGAATCACACCAGACATCCGAATTAAATTCATGTGAAATGAGATGTTTTAGAAAGATATAATTGTCAGAATTATTATAGTCGGAGAGGAAACGAAGAAAATCATGAGAAATATAAACTGTAAAAGACCTTCCTTCCCAAGAAAGAAGGGATCAACAACTAGTAATTTGTGTTATTATGTGAGAGACAAAATTAGTTTTCGAATCACTTCTAAAAACTTTGGTTATACAAGAGCATTTATAACGATGACATGTGTTGGTTACTACTTCTTTAAAAAATAAAGAAACGCAAGCTCCCAATCATTTCATCCCTTTGTTCTCCCCATCATCGATGAATCTCTTCTTTTGGGGAATTGAACTGTTCATGAAAAAAAAAAAATTGCAGGATTCATGCAGAATTCGGCGCACCTACGGAAGGGGGGGGGGAAAGAGGGGGGTTAGTGCTATCCCTAAGCTTCAGAGATAGGTTTAAAAAATTTCGTCTTAGAACAATATCTTAGAACAATATTTTAGGACGTTCTAAAAGATTATTTAGTTTTTGTTATAATTAACTCGTTTATATTTAGATATGTAATTGAAATATTCAAAATTATTTTAATTTTGTCAATAATTATAGGAATATAAATAATGAATAAAGGCGAATATATTTATCATAAATTAGATAAGTGTTCGTTTAATAATTTATAAATTGTTAGTTCGGTGATGAGTCGCTCTTAATTCGGTGTATAAAATTTTGGTTTCGGCACTTTGAATTTAACATTTTACTAACTCAGTAGTGAAGGTATGTTTAATAAATACTTTTGTCTTTTTAAGCCTAATATTATTTTCTTTGAGTTTGCAGTGTACTCGTACGCCCCATTCTCAATATATGATAAAGCATTTTCGCACGAGGGACATCCGAAATAATCACGTCCCATTAACAGAANCACTCTTTCAAAATATTCTTATTAATGATGAATCAGAAGAGCAGAGTTTAAAAAAAAACACTTCATAATTAGAAGATCCTATCTTCTTCAAAAGATGGGCATACGCACGTGCGTTCGGAACTGCACGCGCGCCACACGAGCTCTAGTGGACAAGCGAGCGCGTGGCTGGATGAGCTCATGACTCAAGGCTCTTGTCGTAGTGCATTGGCCACGAGGGAACTGGGAGACCGTGAGCACACGCGATTGCTCTCACTTTGTTTCTTCAGAGCACGCAGCCACCCCTTCATTTGTTTGCAAGCTTCCTCGCCGCCAACCCCCCTCCCCCACTCAAACAACAAGCGCGAACTACACGAGATGGGTGAAGAATGTTTTTCCGGTCATGAGTTTCATATTCCGTTGTAACCCTAAATTTTGAAAAAAGATTTTAAAAAATTAATACAAATAAATTGAGCACATCGTAAGGCTTCTCGATATTCACTATTCCACGTGTAAAAAATATCGTCTCTAAGGATTTATCCAAATTCATCGTTTTATCTACGAACCTCTAAAACCAAAGATAAAACACAATATGACCAAAGATATGTGCTTTTGTTGTCATTGCAAATAACTAATACATAAAAACGAACATAAGATTAGTTTTATCAATGTTTTAATAAAATGTAATAAGTTTTATTAATGAATCTTGAATTTGACATCAAAAGACGAACTTTTGTATTTTCTTTCTCAGAATCAGTTCAACCGATTTCAAAATAACTCACGGATTTTGGAATACAATTAATTTGGTAAGAAAAATTAATCTAGAAGTACCATTATAGGGAAATTTCGTTTTCATACTTCTTTTTGAAGAACGAACTGAGACAGGTGTAAAAGGCAATCCGCTTAACTTCGCAGACTTAATCGCTGCGTCATGCAATTTAGGAGGGCCAACAGGTCTTCCTTATCACAACAAATATGCAGCAAACTTGGGTGATCTTGCAACAGTTATGGGGTTTAGGAATGCATCATCAACGAACATATTTTTTTGTGGAGGGATGGACTAACAGCTCAAAAACAAAGCAACACTGGGTGTTGGGTAGCGGTTACTTTCCCTTCCGTGCGTATGTACGTACATCTTCTCTGGCAGAACTCCAAAATTATAAAGTTTTTTTTTTACTCCACCCACCTGATTCATAATTGAAGAAGAATATTTTCAAAGACTGTTTTCTAGATTAATCAATGAGATGCAGTTCTTTCTGATGGCTGTAGAGCGATCAATGATATTTCAGAAATTGAGTATGGTACGTATACAATTAGACTATATATTCTAAGACAGTAAATATGTTTTACCCATATTTGTTCCATGTCGCGGTAAGATGGTGGGACTTGAATTTAGTGGACTAAGGAACCGACTCTCTACTAATTTCCTTTCTTAATCGACTGAGCAGAATCTTCTTGACTGTTAAAGAGATGGTCAAAACTCTTCGCGTGGACTGAACTGCGTTGGAACGAATTTTAAAGGAAAGACATCACTTTTTCTTACCTAAGTCGCCCAGAGTTCTGTTATGATAAAAAAATAGGAATACGACTATTAACTCATTAGTCACCTTAATGATAACAATAAGCTTAATACATAATTTGTCGAAAATTCTTTCAAGATCGTACATAAAATAAACAAGACTTATTTCTCAATAATGTTGAAGTTATTATTACCAAAATTTACAATCAAGGATAGGGCTCATACGGAGAAATAGATATATTTGATTGTATTTCACTCTTCTGTCAAATAATGGAATTATGTTTTCTGTCAAATAAAAACATAATTCCATAACTGCAGCGTACTTGAATCGAAAGGTTGTCTCAGTTTAATGCGCAAGAAAATAACACGAAGAAAGGGAACGTTGCACCCGTTGGGACACGCTATGAGGTATCGACCCTCGAGTACTAAGAAATCTGAGAATAAATCTGTGATCGTACAAGAGTTCTTCATCTAACCCAGACAAACAACCTGAGGTACAAAATAAATAAAGGAGAAATGGTTATTTTTCTTTAAAAAAATGTGTGCGAAACAATTTCAAGAAAAAGGTTATCATGCCCTTGTAAAGAAGATATGTAGCTCAAATTGCAATAATTTCAAAAATTCAGAAAACGTATCCCTTATTTTTTGACAGGTATAGACGCACCTTCTCCCAATATTTTCTCCGAATTTCAAAGCGTCCGGTGATGGTGTTTTTGTGAAATTAATTTTTGAAAATTTTGCCTCATTTATTGCATTTAGCGAATTACTGACGAATATATTGATCACTTTCCGGTTGTGGTGTGTGAAAAACAATTATTGAATATCCCTAGAAATGCTATAGATCAGAAAACAAAAAAATCTTGTATTAATAAAAGTACAATTTTATGAAGCCTTCGGATTCGTCTTTCTACATCATAAAAAGGGTATATTTGTGTTTAAACGTATTGGGGATAGGAATCATTAACAAAAGCCTCATTTTCTTGTTTTGTATAAGGAAATTTAAAAAACTCAATATATATCAACTTAATTCGAGATGGTCGTGCCCATTCTGTCCGATAAAAATGAATTGACCCATATAGAGAGAGATCGTCCANTATCAACTTAATTCGAGATGGTCGTGCCCATTCTGTCCGATAAAAATGAATTGACCCATATAGAGAGAGATCGTCCAAATAAAAGGATGCAAGTTATCATTAACTTATAGAACTGTACCGAGGGAACGGGAGACAGTGATCCTGTACCACCTCCACCCGCGAGAATATTGATCGATCATTGCTCCGCCATTGAATGGAATGCAAAAAAGAAAAAATAATAATCTGCTCGATAAATCACCGTGAGCACGGAAGGCTTCCACTTGTCCGAATGGTGCGAAATGTCGCTGCTTTGTGAAGAGAGTTGGCGAGCGCCACGCGAAGGCCAGACGAACCTTGAGGAGGAAGGGCGCGAGGGTGGGAGCGGCGACGGCAGGGTGTGGTCGCTTCAGTCACTTCCACCCCCGTCGAAGCACTCACGCTCTAGCCATGACCACGAAGACTGCGCCCCTTGCGACCACCGCCGCCGATGCGACCACGCACAAGCAACAGGACAACCAAGGGTATGTTTCTTTACACTATACGGTGCACCAACTGCTTTAATGGATCGGGAGGTAGTGATTGAAATTTCTGTAGGATTATTATTAGGGTGGTTCTCAGAAGAAGAAAAACTTTTGAAATTTCAATAGGGTTCCCACCCCCATTTTGTTTTACCTCTTAAAATAACACTTCCATAAAAGTTTAATATTTTTTAAATATATTTTAGAAGTCGCTACGAAGCTTAAAATTTTTGGAATTTTGAAATTTTAAAGTTTGGGAACGCCCCCAAAATATATTTTTAAAATATGGAATTTTTATTTTAGGATCACAGTCATGTACGACTGGTATACGATATACCAACAATTTGGCCCACAGTGAGTATGACTGGTACACGAATGAATTCAGTTAATATGGGGGTACATACCACAAAATGTCTGTACAGGAGCATTTGCGTGTGTTTGTGAAGGTATTCTTTGGAATACTGACAATATTTATCGAGTAGTGTCTATGACTGACGTACATAGAGTCTAGATGTATTCCCGACAATTCGAAGAGTTCATTTAATTTTTGGGGGATGAAAAAATGACTCGGGAGTTCCCAAGATTTAGCGACATGCTAGATCAAACACTTGTGAGCACATGTTCATCAGAATTAATTATGCCAAATCCTCAGAGTTGATAAAGCAAAAAAAATTGAGAGCAAATTCCAGGAAAACAGATGTGATCATAATTCACGTGTGCTCTGAACGTTCCAGTTAATTACTCAAAAACCTTTCCTTTTGAGTGGTACTAAATAGGTAATCACAGTCATAGCAACTCATATATGAGCCATTTTTAGGTTGGAGGGAAAATTGATTAAATTGTTCTTTATAACTGTTATAAAGAATAGGAATTTTTAAACTGATGTTATAAGTTGTACAGATAGTTTACTTTAGTTTGGGTGTGTTAACACTTTTGTTATACGTAGATCGATACGAACATATTTGAATATTTTATTGTTGTTCGTTTCGTTAAATCGTTTCGGTTAGAATCCAACCTCCTCGATTTCTGTCCCCTGGGAATCATCTTGAGAGTAAGAGTGATATCATTCATCAAATGTTGTAATATTGAATTACGAGGCTAATACTACTGACATGGAGGCCTCGTTGGGAGCCAAGTACATGACATCCTAGCAACGCCAACCTCCAGTCGTGTTTTTCTCTCTCTTGGTTCCTTCGTAGGCGAACAGATGCCATTTCGGCATTAATCGGTGGTTCCTTTTCATTTTTACTCTTCTCACATAATGCATCAGAACGTGAAATACCAAATATAATACGATACAATAGTCAGTTTAAGCAAAGTTCCTCCAAGATCATCTAGTTTGGATGATCCCAATAACCATAACCATAGTTTTCGAAAATGACGATAATCTAAAGGTCATGTATAATCGGTGATGTGGACTTTAAAGCAATACGAATCTTCTAATCTACTTCGTCATATACTTCCAGTGAAACACATAAGTGAATTTAAAAAAATTGTTTTACGCTTTTCGTACTCTTTCTTTCCCTGTACCATCTTGCGCACAGTGTTGAAATGTTCAGTCTTACCTTATGGTAGAAAAATGCATTTGATGACCCATTCAGTGTATGAACAAAAAATACTGAACTCGAATATTACATGTTTAACGTCTGTTTTTTTTTAACTTTGTATAAAAACAAATTCTGTATCGTTATTGTTGATTTTTTTCCCTCCTCTCGCTGCCACCAGATCTTTGAGTATCTTGTTTCTCCGAGAAATAGATTGAGTAGATAACGAGAGACGTCGACTCTAACTAAACAGAGTGTGGTGTGTCTCACGAACAGGTGGCAACCAGTCAGACTCCATCTGAGGAAGCTATTGCTTTTTTTACCTTCAGCGCAGGTGGCGCCCGCATGCGCAGCATATCTTGTTGCGAGCGCGATCTTTTGACAAGGGTCTACACAACACCATTCCATAATGGAGAGGGCATTAATTAATTAATTTGTAACCAAAATAAAAATAAAATTGTATATTTACTACGTATTCCATTAAAAAATTGTCAATGAAGAGAAAACAGTAAAGAAGTTTGGATCTTCTCCGATTTCTTTTATTCGCTCTGTAGCAGCTGCTCGCATGGTTCTTCCACCTGTTCTCCGAAAAGTCTCAAAAGCTCAGTCTTCTCTCAATCGCTCAACGCAAGATGCCGCTCCTCATTTGTAACAGACGATAGTTAAGGCATGGATCGTGTTCTAACGCCTCATGTAGATGTCGAATTCTCCTTCCGTATTCCAATCCCACGTGGAAGAGAATTAAGACAACTTAGTTATTTGGGGGCTCACAGAAACACCTGTTGATATCCACCTGCTCGAAGTTGTTTGTGGGTCATAGGTACTAAAAATCCTATATAAACTTTCTCAATGCGAATGATGAAGTCTATTAACACTTCCGCAACATCGATGTAGCATTAGAAACACCCGTTTTATCGTTTTAACATTTTTTTACTTCTTTGTTATTTAGAATAAACCGTTTTTGTCTGAGACATGACATTTCGCACAAGTTTTACGAATCTATGAATTCCGATCTACTTCGAGAACTTGAAACTTGACATTTTGAACACGCCTAACTTCCTGCATTACTAAAACAGAAAATTAATTCTCATGATGTCATTTTCATTGTCCAATTGTCATGGGTTAAAACATATAACATGGGTTAAGAGAGAAGAATCGGTTCAATGTCTATGTGACTGACGAAAGGGAAAGCCGAAACTGTTTCGTCCAATATGTGAGCGACTT
>NNCF01125919.1:1073127-1098096 GCA_002313205.1 Laupala kohalensis | reverse complement strand
ATATATATATATATATATATCAGTTCCCGCGATGCTCTTGTGCTTGTTAGAATTTGTTTCACCTGACGACGACCTAAACCTAGAGTCAAAGCGTGTTATTCATAGCACAAAACGTTACTCGTCCATTAAAAGGTCTTAAGTCTTGAATTCTTTATTTATAGAAATTTTTATTGTATTTCATACTTGCCCCAACAAAAAAATTGAAATGACTCCCCGTCTCGATTCCCTCCTCACTATACTAACAGCTACACAGCATTTCACTTCTATCGGTTGTCTCGCTACAACCATAATTTTTATTTTTCAGGACGACAATTAACACCTGTGGTTTGTTGCGTCAACAAATGAATCCGCTGCGTTGTCGCACGTGACTTCGTGAAAAAAAAAATGGAGGGGGGCGGAGGAGGGAGAATGGGTCAATGTCAAGGACCCCGAGTGATGGAGAAGAGGTAATAGAGAAGGAATCTAATGCATGGAAGACGAAGAGCGTGCGTGAGAGCGATACATGGCGACTGTGCGCGACGGAGCGTCTAGAGTAGCTGCATGAGCTTTTATAGATATGAGATATGGCTTGTATTAGGTTGTGATGATATAGCACTCGGTCCTCTTCAAATTTGTATTCATTATAATTATCTACCTCAATAAATGATATTTATCATAACATTTATTATATTTATCTATCTCAATAGATGTAGTGCAAGAGCCGACAAATACTCATTTTTAATATATAAAAATTACACAACTTTTTCTGGTAGATTCGTAATATTTTAAATATATTTGTTACTAAAATGTTACAAGAAATTTATTACGTTCCAATTACACAGAGTGTATAATAATCGGTCTTTCTTTTTTCATTTTTCTTTTTGAGATCTCTTCGTATCTTTGCGAGTTGGCTCCAGGAGAGTTCTTTTTTTCAATTTTGGCGATGATATCCAATGTCGTATGTATGTGTGTGCGTATGTGAGTATGTATGTTAAGAATTTTGTTCAGCAGATAACTCACAAGCAAATTGATGTATCGAAACCAAACTTGAGATTTGACTTTGAATGCGTTGAGAATAGAAGCCTACTTCTGGACAGCTTATTCCGACTTCATTTGCACACAGCGCTCCACTTTTGGTTTCTTAATATTAAAAATTTTGAAAATATGCATCCAAACATTTTGGTCAGTTAATTAAAATTGCTAAATTGCATTCCTGTATGTCGCACCCTTTTCGAGAAACAGTGAAAAATTATTACGCAAAACAGGAGGCGCTTTTTTTAATCTGCCAATAAGGCTATTTCAAAGACTTTAATGTGGAAGATAATTCAAGCAATCTATACTTTATTATGTTATGATTTTTAGGATACCATTTACTGTGATGATAAATATTTTGCAACAAATTAATTTAAGAAATATGTCATCTTATTTAGTAATTAAATTATATTATTATTTTTTATTTTCTGAAGTGTTCTTTCCTTTTTCTTAAATTTTTATTGTTATGTAGGGTGTTTAGTGTCATGCCTTTTTTATGAATTGAAATTGGAAAGTTGAGTGGGGCACACTCCAGATTTTTTATCATACGCATGTCTTTCATCCAGAAACCTCTACAGCTTTAAGAGTAATTTGACAAATTAATTCGATATTATTACCAAGATATATGCCATATATAGATATTATTGCCAAGATTTCTCGTTGATGACGGCACTCATGTTAAACATTATTACAATGGCGTCCCTCAGCTATGAGTAACTATCTTTCATAATTTTCGTAAATAAATTTTAATTCTACTTTTAATGGTTGTTAAAAAGCTATAATTTGTTGCTATTACTTTCTGATTCTCATTTCCGGTCACGGCGCTAAACAGAGGCAATCATAAAATATTCTATGACAATATTGAATAGTTGTGAACTCATAGATTTGGAACATTTTGGTAAAATATTTTTATCCCATCGTACGATTTTATAACTTGACATTTGAAATGTATTATTATAATTGTATGTAATTGTTTTTAAGAAAGAATTTTCTCTTGAATTTTTGTCGTTGAATTTCTAATGTTATAATATAAATCTATAGAATTAATTAATCAGACTTTCTAAGTAAATGATATTTAGAAAATGTTGACGACTACTCCACGTATACTCAAAGTCATGTTACTTTCTTCGGACAAATTTAACCCAAGAAAAAAAAGACATGAACGAGAATGCATTGTTTATTAGTGTGTTATAAAGTACAAGCAGTATGTTAGTTTATTGTCCTCAACATAGTGATAGGCCATTTGTAACTACTCTCTTGACAATAAATTATTTATTAACTTCTTTATTCATTGCCAGCCTAACTGGCTTGAAGTTGGTACAAGGCTTGTATACAGTGTAGCGAACGTTTTTACTTCGCCGTCGATTATATGAGTGAAGATAAGTGTACCTCGCATTATTTTGGCAGTACATTCGGATTCCTTTGAACTTAAATCTGTCGTCAATATGGGCAATCAACTTCATTCACTTGGACTCACGGCGCTAGTCTGTTCTTTCAGCATCGAGAGTGTAGAACGAATATTTCCTCGTGTCTTAGTGTGTTGTGTTATTAACTTGAATTTTTACAGCAAATAGTCACTACTTCTGGGATATTTCTTAAATTCGTAGTGGATTCGTGTTAGGATCACCATATTGCATTATTTTCGGTAAATATAAATTACTTGACTTAGTAATACTTAAGAAATAAGAAAATCTGCTTCTCGGAAACTATACGAAATGTGATGAGAAATGTACGGTTTAAAAAATAGAATAAATATGCTTAGCTGACTTTACATGAAAGAGTCGAAGGCAAGCAAATTATTGGCAAACAGCTGTAGCAAAACGATTCGAAACACAAATGGCATTGAAGAGTATTGAGGTAGTCGAGCCGGAAACTATGAAGGTAAGAAGAAATCTGCGGTAATAATCTACGAAAACAATGAGAAGGAAGCACGTCCAAATGAGGAGTCACGGGGTGAAGTTGTGTGTGAAGAGGGCGGCTGCAGTGGAAGTTGTGAAGGCGGTAGCGCACGCGCCCGTAACACGGTTTCCGGTCTTTGAGAGGAACGTCCGTTCCAGTAGAGCACCAAGAACATCGTCTTGGTACACTCTTCTTCGCGGCAGAGAGAACCATACTCGTAATTCTTGGAACGACGAAACGAAAACTATATTCAGAAATTTATATTGTAATTGTGTCGGTAGAACTTGAATATAATTATTAAATAAAACGACGTTACTTTCATTGATTCGATTTATTTTCAATTAAAGAAACTTAACTACGTTTCGACTCCTACTGTGGGCCATAATCAGGCAACCACTGACACAAACATTTACGATTATTTTTGTCAGCAGTTACCAGATGACGACCCACTGTAGGGGTCGAAAGTTTCTTTAATTGAAAGGAAATCGGTTCTTTGAAAGGGAGGTGGTTTCATTTAATAATTATATATTCCGAAATATGTTTTATTTATTTATTTTATTTGCTGAGATCGCTCGCGTCTGGTTTTGAATTTTGTGCGTAAATAATCGTTGTTCGACTCCCAGTAACATTTTTGTTACATTCTATTGTCAAAACAATTTTAAATGAAACCACACAGAACAAAACAAATATTTAGATCCTGCCAACAATAAATTCGCAATACGTGCTTCGAGAAAATGAAAGGAAATTGAAGAAAGTCGGCAGTATGTTCGCCAAGGATCTACACAGTGCGTTTTCAATGCTATTCCAAAATATTTTTTTAATTAATGACGCTAATATTTTCGTACTAGAGTGCATTATTAAATTTCTTTATTTGTTTCTCTATGTATTTTCTCCAACCATATATTTTTCTTTGGCGGCATTGAAGGTCTCACGTTTTCCCATGTCCAAAATTCAAAAGTTCCTTTCATCTTCACCCTCGCGTATGAGTGGGGTCACTTCTGGTATTCATTCGGGGGACGATGACAAGTGTACGTGACGTCCACAATTCTCTCCTCATACCGTATCTGGAAAGGGAGGATAGCATACGAACATAATAGGATTTTTCTAACTTTCTTTAAATATAACCAGATTAACAAACAAATCAGAATTCAATTCTTATACGCCATGATCAAAATTTGGTGGTCTTTCGGCCGTTCTCCCTAGACGTGACCCTTCGTCATTTCTGCGGTGTACATAGTGCAGCAATGGCTCGTTCTCTCTCGCTCGGCCGCGCACTCTTATTATACCGACGCCACAAGTGAATCATATTTTGGCGGCACGCGGACGCAGGATGGGAGATACGCGTCATGAGTGTCCGACGCGCCTTCTGCACAAGACGATCCTCGCTTGTTTGGTCTCGAAAGACGTGAGTCAGCACTCTCAAGAGGGACGCTAAAAGGTTGTTTCTCTTTCAATTACTCTCCAATTAGTAGAGAAAAAAGCTCATGATGTACCAATAATTATAGAAATTATCATCACGCGAAATTAGGTGTCACTGACATTTTTTTACTCCCCACCCCCTTGTCGAATTTTGTTACAGTGTGTAGTAACAAATTTCAAGGATTTTTAAGGGAGTTTAAAACACAGTTTTAAGTAATTTTTGCTCAGCTCAATAATGATATAAAACAGTAATTTAAGAAGTGATCATATATATAATTAGTTCGATAATAACAGTGACCGACAGTGATCCAAATAATCGAAAATACGGAATAACATGAGAAATACATAATATACTGATAGCTCTTGCCATGAATTCTATACGAAAATTAAGTTACAAAAGTATATAGAAGACAAAATTGGTATGATAATAAAGTTAATAATTCCTAGTATACCTCTTGTATTGATTCTTGACTATAAACGGTACTTGAAAAAAATATTTGGATGCGTAGAGTACATTTTTACTTATGGCGGCTAATGTCATCTCTTCTTCCGACGTATACCGAATTATTTCATAAAAAGGCAAACAATTGATTTTATAAACGTTAATTGAAAATCCTCTTAATATTGAGATACTAGTAGTTACCTCAGAGAAGAAATCGTAGTTTTAGTATATGGACTTTTTCAACACGAAATATATCGAAAATTCACGGGAGTCAATTCTGAAAACTTGCGTCCTATCTCAATATTCCTTTTGGAGATTCTTTATTATGTTAAACTACTCTACATTTTTATATGTTGGACTAAAATGGAAACAGTTTATGTTCTGTCGAGGTATTCTTTCGTAACCTTTCATTTCTGTCAAAAGAAACCATATAAAATATTTTAGGAAGAACATTATATACATCACAGAAGAAGATTATTTTTAAATGTTGATGAATCAGACACATTGCGATAAATTCTTAATTTTTAGTCGATTTTATGTTTTGTTGTTGTGTCAGGTCGTAAGATCTGCTATTCTATCAAACAACATTTGGAAGAGAAGGATTTAGGGAAAAAGATATCTGTAAACAAAGATGCATTCTTTAATTTTTCACGCAAAATGCATTGTTTCAATTTATGTTAAAATTAAAATTTTTATGATTATTATCGCATTTAGTCATTAAAAATTAATAAAAGTGCTAAAACAAAGTGTCTTCTTGAAACGTAAATAAATACACGGTTAAGTTTTTTTTTCGAAAAACGATAGGGAAGACGAAATCTAATAGCTGTAACCCAAATACGTAAAATTTAATGACATAACTCTAAAATTACTTCAGCGTATCTACAGACGACATTTTAATACAGCCTTCATTCATCCACAGACCGTTATTACAACAGTAGCGATACCACCTGCTAATTTCTCTTTCTGTCTATGTAATGGAAAGTCAAAGAGATGCCATCTGCCTAATTCTTCGCCTAAAGGGTCAAATCCATATTCATGAAACTTTCTTCCAGGAAGAATCCGATTCCTGCAGCTGGAGTTTCTTAATAAGAGTTACATCACTCAATGCATTCACATGTGTGAAAAAGAGTGTGTTGTTTTGTGTCTCATAACGCCACAAAGGAAGCCAATGGAGGCTGAAGCTTTCATCTTAAATTATTATACCCGTGTTGACAGAAGTCAAGGTGCCAACCATTTACAAAACTTGGAAATATTAACAACAGTAGTTTTAATTAATTAATAATTCATTCTAATGATTTTTACTGTTGGACAAGAACAATTATTTTGTGATTTTAAAATTTGATAATAAATTTAGATTGTCGTTTGACTCTTTCTTTGACAAGGGTCACATTGTTTTCAGTCACGTGTTGCGTCTGCCATTTCGATTAGAATAGTATTTTCCACTTTTTTGTGAATTATTCTCGTAAATGCGCCGTAAGGTATAAAAATCTTAACGTCAATGCGTTCCCATTTCAATTTGCTATGTTTTAGTAGTTCTGTTAAGCCGGTACTTTTACCAGGATATCAAAAAGCATATGTCCGCGAAATATTCTCCATATAAGCCCATGTTTATTTAAAGTCAAATAACTCAAAAATTTTCATGTGAGGGTGTGAAAATTCATTGCCACTGCATAGGGAATGGTTCATACTATCATTTGAAACATTTTTTAGGGATACGTAAGAAAAATGAATATATTTTTTGTTTTGTTTTGTGTATTATTTTGTAATGTTTTTTTTGAAAAAAAATTTCTATTCCAAACAACGATGGAGAAAAGAGAAACGCCTTAACCTGAAAAAGAGATTTCTACAAAATAAATGAAAACAGTCTACCATTTTAAAAGTGATCCCTGCAAGTTTCCTATTACTCTCTCGCATATGGTAAAATAATCATGCTTTTTTACAACTGGCAATCGAAAGTGATAAACTCATGTATAAGAAACATCAAAAGCCGCATTTACCAATTGATGAGATGCAACATTTCTGAATATGTAACTACTTCGAATCGAACACATACATACAGAAAATTGTTGCATAGAATGCTCTGATATAAAATTTCTAAATCAGGAAAATTATGCAGAAATAATTTTTTTCATTTTTAAATTAACGTATGTTTAAAAAAGGAGTTATATTAATTACTTAGACATAGTAATCGACCATGACAAAAACATTTATTGAAAAACTATGGGAAAAAAAGAGCATCTCAAAATCATCCTTTCTTCTGCTTCGTTCCCTTTCAGGTTCAAATGTGATTTTCCCTTTCGTCTATACCTTCCCTTGCTCCACTAATCTATGTGAACCGTTTTTCCAGCCAGCAGCTGCACTAATTGTCTCTTTCTTGTGTTCTAGGGATGGGCTGTTCACCTGCCCTGAGAGCTCATTACCCCTTGATTATGCGAAGGTAAGCTTTTTTCCTATCATATTCACTCCTCTATATCAGACGAAAGAATTATTGCAATTTATCTCTCAAGATACTTTTAGTTCTATGATCAATTTTCTAAATTCGAAAAACTTAGTTGATATTTGAAATCGACAACATTAAAAAATGACAGCAATACATCACGGTTCGCGGTCTACAATTTTGATAAAAATCATTGGAGTTCCTTTTATTCACTCTATTATTATGAATAGTATTTGAATTGCCCAAATCACGCTAAGCCATTCTAATAATACTTTATGTTTCTTTATTGCAAAAAATTTAATATCCAGGGCTGGACTCTGCAAGTATATATAAAAGGGTCTACATCTGCTGAATCCCAGGCCGGGAGTCTTTTTGGAGACTCCAATATTCACGAACATTTTAACATGCTACGACCACACATGCGACGCTCCAGTGTACTTAAATGCGATACATTTACTCTGTAATAAACTCAGCTATTATTTATTTTACCGTTTGAAGAAAATTGTAAAGTGAATTTATATTCAAATTTACGTATTGAAATTATGTTTGGTGTCCCGTTTGTAGGTGTCTTACTGGATGACGCAACTGGTACACCAACCCCGTCCTGAAGTATTAGCCCAAGCTTAGGTATATGCTTATCGGTGCGGAAGGTAGAGAAAATGCTCACGAGATCCATGAAACTGATGACTTTTGCAGCGGACACCAACTGTTTGGACCGCATAAGTCACTAAATTCATCTTTTACAATTCCAAGGACCACAGAGTGATTTTTTTAAAAAACCATGATTAGTAGTCAAATACTGGCTAAAGGAATTTTATTTATAAAAAATGTGAAAGGCCTATTCATATTTAATATAACAAAACTAAAATAATTTTCAATGATAACTACATTGAAAATACTTATGTCAGCAAACGTATTTATTCAATTGACCATCAAAATTTGAAATTGGTTTATGTGCCATATCAAACATATTTGACTATACTTAGCTAACTTGTTTCGACAGAAGATACATTTCAAATAACGTCCAGTTTTTCCTTCGGACGACCAAATTTTTTCGCAGACTACCAGTCATCCGCGGACCACCAACTGGCACCCTCTGCTTTAGACTGCCTAGTCTCGAAACCGCCCACCACATTCTGATTAACCACCGCATGCACACCATCTGCTGTTTCCATTCTGCAATGGACATGCAAGTTTCTGGAGGCCATTGAACGCGTCCGTAGAGTGTATCGTAAAAAGTGGATTGGGGTTTAATTCAAGTAAAGGTGGAATTCTTCTTTAATTATCGAAGCTCTGTAATGATCTTAATATCGTAAGAATCCTTCGGGATACCTCATAACTCATTTCGTTTAAACCAGACATTAGTTTCTGGTAAAAAAAGAAGTAAATTACGTAGGGCGAATTCATTTTCAATTCAAATGTTTTTAATAATTCTGACGATTGCAGAATTATTTCATTCATAATCACACGCATTCTCAATATGGATTCTATAATCCAGTTGTCATAGTTTACACGTCTTATTTAAGAAAGAATAAAAACATTGAAATGGAGTTAGGGAAAGTAATTTTCTGTAGCAAAACTAAGGTAATAATCTGCAGGTAAAATAATCTGCAGCAAATCTTTTTATTATTTAACCATTCATTAACAAACCACGAGAAGCTCAGATAAATAATAATAATAATGTGTACATAAAATATATTTACATTTATTTTGGTTTATAACGAAAATACTTGTTAAAAAACGACATATTTCTAAGATATCGAATACGTTTAAGAAAATGGGCTTCTGAATGACGGCAACAAATATTCCTTCGACCGCTAAAATTCAACAATTTCGAACGCGTTCAGACAAAACAAAATAATCCAGTATCCATGCAATACCATAAGACAGTTATTGGAAGAAAAGTGACCTGACTCATCTTCTTTACACCGTTCCTCCAGCGATACATACAACGATTTCGTGAAAATTACGCGAACCAGAGAACCTAATCAGATGTATATTAATAACATATCTCAATTAGTGGAGACTGATGTATGTCTATTTACCTTGCTCGACCAAAGAGGATTAAAAAGGAAGATCAGTGACCTCATGTTCCATACAAGAGAGGCTCACGAGATGAGTAGGGGTGAGTAAGCAATAGGGCGTTTCGCGCAGCGGCCGCCAGATGTCGTGGCAGTCTGCGCGGCGCCGGAGTCGGACGTGTTTTGCAATGCGGATTGCATTCAGTCATTTTCAAGGGGCTACGCACGCGAAGTTTTTCGTTCCTCGTCGACATTATACGAGTATTATCATGGTACAGAGTTCAGAGTACGGAGACCTTAAGTAATAGTTTAAGAGTTTTGAATTAATGGATTTAATATTTTTATTCTGTACTCGTTTTCTTTACTAAAATATTGGACAAATTCATATTTGACAAGACTAAAGGAAATCAGTATTTTAATATTACTTTTTTTAAGTTATATATTATTTTTCAATAAAAAACAGTGTCATTGCACAAACTAAGGAATTAAATTATTTTAAAACTTTTAACAATGGTTCAATATTGATGAGCGTTCCAAGTAGAACATCAGTTTTCATCAAACAAACAAAAAATATGTTTGCCAAAATTACCACCTTTATTCACGCAACCTTATAATCTATCTTAGCAACCATACAGATCTCCAATAATTTAGTCCTCCCAATATTTATCACATGCCGATTTATTACCACTAGGATGAAAAAAACTCATAAGGGAAGTTTTTAGGGTATTCAGCAAGCTATGTTTGAAGCAGCCTTCCTGTGAACTATGTCAATGCTGAAGTAAAGTGCATAAAATTTTGGGCTATGGTAGTTACAGCTCTGTTTATTCCATATTGCTTCAATGGATACCACAGGAAAATTTACTAATAACCAAAGCATTAAAAATCATATGAATATCAAAATATTATTAAATTATTTAATATTCAAATTCACTTTCCTTTTTTTAAGCCTAAAGAAGTGAACGTTTTTATATTTATTGCCATGAAAACTTGTATGGAGTTAATATTGTAATAACATTTGGTAGTAATATTTTCAATAACTTAATATTGCCAATCAAAATACACTATTTCGATAGCGTCCACAATAAAAATTCCTTGATTTGTTAAAGCTCTATTCAAAATTACAGGATTAATTAGATAACGAAATTATTTGGACGTTCTCATCGATGTTTATTTCCATAAATGGAAAGTATGTCAGTCTTTAATTCAGATTACGTGAGATGTATATTTTGCATCTATAACAATGTAAGGTGCCTTATGAAATCCACTAAGCGAAGTGTTATCTACATTCAGAAACAGAATACAAATTATAGCAAAAATATCTAACAAAAAATATAAAATTAAATCTAGAGAAGAGAAAATTACCTCGTAGTTAAACATAAGCCTTCTCTATTTCTGGTCTGTCTGTTAAAAGAGAAAGAAAATTATTTCGCAATTCGTGAAATTACTTGTACATATCACAAATCGGACTTAACAAATTATGCTGTTGAGATATGACATCATAAGACTGGTAGGTTTTCAAATCATTCTTAAAAAGAACATTTTTGTTTACCTTCCCTTAAGGAGGGAAGAGGTATGACTAAGCTGCAATTTGAATAGAGATGACAGTAATGTATTTTTGGGGATGGATTTATTTCCTCGATATTTAACTTTAACTGTTAATTGATTCATCGTATTATCTCGTTTTTTTCGTAGAAATAATTGTTAATTTTTAATTTGCGATTTAAAAATTAAAATATCAAAAATTTATTCTTTGAAATCAAAGATACGCTAATTTACAAAATCAGTATGGTAAGAATCTCAAAAAATCATAAGATATCAAAAAGTATATGAAGGTAAATTGCAAGGAGTCTTTCGCAGGATACGGCAAACCTATATTCAAAATTATATCCAGTGGCACTAAAATATAACTGTCTCATTACCAAAAAACGTTCTCAAAATTATCATCACAATAGAAAGGTTCTGCCTTGGTTACCATCTGAATAGTTCGACTTCAAGGCACACGCCACAAAGCCCAGATATTTGTCCACATTTCTTGGTTGTTACAAATTCCCGATGTATTTCACTCGGTGAGGAAAAAAAGTAAATACTTTATTTTCACTACATTTCATTACGCCGTTAAGTATAAAACTGTCTACCTTTATATCAGGTGAATTATATGAAATTAAATTTACGACAGTCGAATGGAACTATAATAGAGATGATCTGACTGACGAAATATCTAGGACGTGCAGCAAAATCTTTATTGCTCGTAACGAGAAACCCTTTTGTGTTTCCACTCGAAAGATTTCATTCATGACAGAAGATGATTCCTTGACCTATTATTGTTGTCGTTTACCGCATCGTCATCAACCAACGAGGGCAATGACCTCGAGAGTCCATGAAATCGCATGTATCATGAATTCAGCAGTTACTCAAGAATTGGATCGATAACACGATTCGTACGTCAAAGACGGGAACGAGAAGTAATTAACTCTCGAATCGGTTCCGCAACGCAATGGAAAGTTCTACTCTTTTTCTACATCACGTATTGCTACTTATTAATGCTGGTGGAAATTGCAGTTCTTGCACAAGACAAGTCCTTCTTTGCATCACAATAAAAATAAAAGACAAAGAAATCAGCTGAAGATGGGGTACGGATAGAAGCAACTCGGGGTTTATGATCACTTGTTTGGAAAGTACATCTGACTTCGCAAAACTGTTGTTCCATTCAAGAAAGAACTAGAAACATTTCATTAAAAAATCTCTCTCGACGTATATAGTAGGCGTCAGTTAAATGTGAACAACTTCAAATAAATATTTAAAAGAAAATCAGCACACAATATCCAAACTAAAAAAAAACGTAGAATAACGTGTTCTCGGTTCACTATTCGGTTCCTTAATGTTTCAACTTTCCTCCTTTCAGATATACTTCTGTCTCTTGAATCCATAAGGATTCTATTATTAGACGCTATATTCACGAAGCTAACTCTCCCGACGCTATTTAACCCGTATTTCACAACACCATTGCCCTTATGAACCCGGAGCATCTCCAAATAAAGAGCTTCCAAATTCTTTTGTACTATACAATTTCAATCATACGTCCAGTTTAGATCAACTCGTATTAGAAATCAAAAACTCAGAAATTGTACTGTCAATAAATGATGAGAATAATAAGAGATTTGAGAATATTAACAAATTTTTTTTTACACATTAAGTTTAGTATTTATATTTACATTACAATGTTTTAGTTCACTGAAAAACTATACTCAAATGTATTTTTACCTTAAAGTCGTGAAATTTAGTTTTAAACAATATATTGCTCAAGTATGAGGTGTAGCGAGTCTATAAATCAAAATAGAAAACATTTTACAGAAAACCACAATTATAAAAAAATAGATCATGTTCATTTGTAATTTTTACAAACTATATCGCGAAGGATAGTGATTTTCGAAGATATTATCTTAGGAGTCCAAATTAAACCAAGCACTTCACAGAAAAGTGTATTTTAGTTGACAAACCTAGGGACTTCTGATGCAGCTGCCAGTACAAACACTTGGGAGCCATAAATAAGTCTGTGCTAATCCTGGCGAGAGCAACTTGGTCACGAATCATGGTGACAAACGAGAGGTCGGTAGCATCTTTGTAGAATTCGCTTTTTGTTTGGGAAGAGATACGTCCCGCATCCCCCAGTGCACTAAAGTAATAAACTGCATTTTGCGCATTCTGCTCGTAAAACCCTCGAAGGATCCTGCTTATTTGTTCTTTTGTAGAGTACAAAATAAGAGTGGGCACAGGAGTGCTCGAGAGATGTCATATTTTGTCCTTGCACTCAACAAAATGGGTCCCCTACTGTCTCATTGTTTCCCCAGGACCCGAGCATCAAACGTCCTCCCCCGCCTACCGCAAAGAAGCACATTGTACAACAATCTAATTCAATTCGATATGTCTTGCTGAATAATTGTTTATGGTTTAGATATTTGGTGCATGTAGTGCTTTCTAACTTATTACTAATGCTGCTTCAGCTATTATGTATGGACTTGCTGTACACATTCTTTGTTTTATAGCACTTATCTAGAATAAATTACTAGCGTTTGTGAAAAGAGTGCTGTATTGGCGATAATTTATTACGTCTTGGTTGATCTGGACCATTCACAATGTTGTCTTTTGTAGTTGTAGGATGTATCAAGAAATTTTTGTTTAATACTGTTATTATAAGCATTGTGTACTTTAATTTCGCGACACCAATTATAAATCCATAATCTGCTTCCTCGAAGAAATGAATACAAATATACTCTTGGAGACTCTAATGAGACAAATTATGTTTTCAGGTCATCCTTCTTGAAGAAAAAGTTAATTTATAAATTTACAGAACTTTTTTGACAAAAAATATAATTTATTTTTAAGTAGACCAGACAGTCATAATATTTGGTTTTAATGAAAATGTCAGGTGTTTCTAATAATTTTTTATAAATTACGAGATGCTTTAATAAAATTGAAACCAATCTCCCTTTTCTGATATTTCTACCCCCAAAATATTAGTCAATTTAGTTAAAGCAGAAGAGAACAAAATATTTTTTTTTTGTAATCCAACTTTCATCTCTGTGTTCAGGGCACCTATTTTCAAGCACATCTTCGATTATTTTTATAGGTGACGTAGAATTTTTACGGTGAGAGTGAATGTTGTACCATATACATTTTGCATTACAGGTGTAAGAGAGTTAAATGCCATTTTTATATTTAAGTCAATAAATAATTACAACAATAAAGTACTATCATTAAATAGTTGTAGAAAAATTATTCATTGTAATTCACTCGTACCACTATACGGAAAAAAATCTACAGTGGGCGGGCCGGCGGTGCAGCAAAAACAGCAATTTTAGAGTCATTGCTTGTGCAAAGTGTTCTATCTCAACGAGGATAAAAAACTTTGATGAATCAGTTCCCGGTAATTCAGGATTATCTTTGATTATTAACTTTGGTATTATCTTTAACTTTGATAATCTTTACATGCGTTGATTCGTTACTAGGCACGTCTTAAGATTTTTTTTTCATTGAGTTATGTCTGGACCCCAGTATTCATAAAAAACAATTAGCAAAATGAGTGATTGTACGTTCATCAACGCTTCCATATACTTAAATTTACTCAATTATTCGACTGCTGTGGACAACCTTCATTTGCAAGTTTAGAAAGATAAGCTGAATTGGCAAGAAGCAGTTCACTCTAACCGTGATAGAAAGCAACTACTACCTTTATTATTTTGCATTTCGTAATAAAATTGGATGTGTTTCATAGGATATGAATTTTTGTATAACAGAATTTTAGCGACTTACTTGAAAAAAAATGTAATCGTGAAATAATTTTGATACCAAATTTACCCGACATCCCTGAAAAACTCAACTTGGTTGCGATTCTGTCCAATAATTTCCAGTTTCTTTTCACTCTTCTTCTCTTTCAATTTCTTCTCTGTTCAAAATTTCTGCAGTGTGTGGGGTAGTGGGGGGTTTCGAGGAGACAGACGCAGCTGCTTAGGGAGGAGACACGACAAACGGTCGCCAGCTGCTGTTGCAAGTCGTCTGCACGCAGCTGCCCTGGAGGAGGCACGGTCGCCAGCCGACCTCCCTCGAAGAGCGAGCGCTCCATCGCTAATGGATACACGCAGGGATCTAAGATTGGATTGGTATTTTTCGCTAAATGATCATACGTCACTATTCTCGATGTTGTATTCTACAAAATAATTTAGACTTAAAGATTTTTTATTTTGCAGAAAGCATAGAGGGATTATTTGAACGTAAAACCACGTATATGTGCATTCTTGTAGCTTAAACATTCTTGAAGCATCATTCGCATCTTCTAAACGTTCATCTAACGAATTCATCATTTACTAATTGCATTGACACACCTAACATTGTCAAGAAAATCGACTGGTTTCTTCTGCCAAAACTTTTTGTGAAGATATTAAAATCATTTTATCTGTCGGGATACATCCAAGGATCAAAAGCGAAAATACCACGGAAAAGTATTTAAACTCGATAAATATTTCATATTTCTTTCACGAAATGGGTCTTAAAGTGATCTTGTGAGTAATTTTGGTCGCGTAACTTTTTCTACTGACTTCAACAGAAGAACAAGCGCGAAACCTATTAGAGAATGCTACATCATTTTCGTATTTCCATCTATATGATTTTTCGTTGACAAATTTATCATTATAATTTCTAGAAAAAAAGTCGGGATTTTACTTCACAGAAAATAGATTAACATTCCGAAATGAAATATGTTTCGTATAAAATTTCCATAATTAATTGAAAAACAGTTGTTCAAAAGGTATGAAGGTCTCCAATCGACAGCGGGGGTGAAATGGTAACATCTTCAGTCCGCGGGAGACAAAGGTGCGATACCTCGTGCAGGAGATCGAGGAGAGGTTTACAGCTGTGATTTTCCTCACCTACTTGAGACACGTCTCGTTCGGTTATGTTCCGCGGCGAATATGGAACTATATGAGCAATTTTAGAAGGTATGTAAGGATAATCGACGAAGGTAAATTACAGAAGGTTTATCAGAAGATAAAGACGATACACACTAACAAACTGCCAACTGTAATATCAGTTTTACTATATATAAATGGCGATTTTAGAAGGAGTATTAGTGCAAAATCACCAAATTCACCTGAATGCTCAGCTAGAATGAAGCAGAATCCGTATTAAAGTATATGACGATAATGTATTGCCCTAGGAAAGACTTCGCCCATGAAACCTCCAATGCCCTTGGTCTCAAGATGTGAACCAGAGCTCCGACCACCACAGTAACAACAACCAGGACGTAGAGCACATGTGTTCCTTTTCCGTGTCTCACGCACCCCTTCGAGTCGAAAACGGATGTTAATCAGCGCATTCCTTCGTGGAGCATTTCCGGTGTTAGGGCACAGGTGGCAAGGTTGGCCTCTGCCACCTGAGGCTATTAGGTCCTTCCTTCCGAATGGACGAAGAATACGACCTCGACAAAACAAACTTGTGGCCATTTCGCTCATGCATATGTGTACACCTGAATTGGGTTTCTATTGTCTCTTCTTCCCTTATACATCGCACTAGGGTTAAGGCAAACGGACAAAAGAATCACAATAAAAAATGAAACATAACAAATGAGTGTTTCCTTTGAAATGAGGTTATACGCACACCTGTGGTTATACGTAAGTCATTCTCAAATAATGTAGGAATATGTTCAATTAAAATTGAACATAGAGGAAGACTTCCAAATCAGGTTGTAAAAATGATCATAGCATAACGGAACGGAGATGTAAACAACTTCCTATCAAGGTACTGTAGGCTTCTTCGCACGCAAGAAAGCAGGTTATAAAGATGTATAATTCTTAATGAATAGAGGCAGAAAATGCTACCTAATGAATAAAAAAATGTCAAGATTGAATCTGAAAATACCTACGAAAATAAAAAGAGTCTGCATGTAACAACGTTAATATGAATACATGAAGTTGAAATATACATAGTGTAATCATTTTTTAGTTACATTATTAGTACCGTTAACATATTGATTTTTAATCCATAATATAAAGTTCTTTGAGATATTTTGAAATAAACACAAGAATCAGTATTTCTACAATTTATGATCTCCATGGAACATCATTTTCTCCCAATATACTATTCGTGATCTTTTAAAATCTGATTTAATACGTTATAAGTTGAACACGTAGTTCTCGAAAATTTCTAATTACTTTCGAGATACATCAAGAGAAATTTTTCTTCGTTCTCCGCTGAAATTGATAAATATTACTGAAACTTGAAAGGAAATAATTTAATATTCACTCTATTAGAATAGAATTTTCGAGCACTGGAGTTTTCTGGTCTATAGAAGAGAAACCATTAATTCAATAGAAAATATATTCATCTTAGTCAGTGTTACGTGATGGTGCACAATGCATCGTACAATTTATATCGAATAATTTAATTTGTTATTGTTGGAACCCAAACGATACTGGAAGCACGTAAGCGTCAACAATAAATATGTTCATCTCAAACACCAGTTGTGATATTGGAAAAAAATTTAAACACAAAAGTAAAATAATAATAATAATAATAAATATATAAAAAAGATTGTTTATAGTGTTTTTTATTTCGAAGTGAACTTAAAAGTAGATTCTATCAATGCATGTGTCGACCATGTATCGTGCACATTTTTTTAAAACCCCCACCAAGGAGGGAAGGTAATATCAAAATTCTATGCGCGGCATTTTCTATTTTACCTTTTTTTCCCTAACAGTGTTAAAACAGTAGCATCTATTCCTCGAAGGACAGAGCATAGTGTCTCCTGTACCCTAGGAACTATTTTCTGAGCTTGAGGGTCGCACTCCTAGGCTCCTCAAGGAAGAGAGTAATAAAGCCGAGAATACTCGGGGTCGTATCCAAGACCACACAGACGGCAAGAGAAGAGAAAGACGAGAAGATAGGGAGTGGAACCCAAGTCAATGGGAAAAACTATTCTGGAGCTCGTCCACAGCAGATTGCCTGGAGAGAGGGGTACAAAATATGATGGAGATTGGCAGGAAAGCACAAATAATGGCGCTTCGTTTTCCAGAAAGAGACAAATCAGCAAAGCGTGTCTTCAGATTTTCATGAGATTTCTCTTGTCGTATATTTTTCACATGAGGTTTCCATCACGTTGTTGAAACAATGTTGGAAAAAATGAAGGTTTTTTAGTTTGTAAAGTGCCGTCACTGACCGGACATAACTGGTCAGCAACATTGAAATAACATAATTATTATAAAAGAACACTATTTGCTTAATTTTCTCCAAATACCGCGCTCAATGTCAGCTAGGTTTTTCTGGGTTCCTCCAAAGAGACAGAAAAATCATTATAATCACCGTTGAACTCGTGCAACACTGATACCGCAGATTTTCCGAAGCGGTTTCACATGAGAAAGAATGAAAGTAAGGTTCTGTAAAGAGCAAGGCAAAGAACTTCTAAGTAGAGAGAATGACAAAGAACCCGACCGCAGTAGGAACCTATGAACACATTCAATCGATTTGGAGGAAAAGAAGCAACGATCGACATGTCATCCACCAACACAGGAGACTATTAATCGAACAGATTGGGGATATCGATCAATCAAGATGGATCATGATGGTCACTCGAAAGAAAGTTTTACCATAGTTTTCAATACCGTCCGTAATTTCTTCATGCTATTATTTTATTTTTCTCTCGTAATATAGAAAATTTTGATGGCCAAACTTGTTTGGCATGCATGGAATGTGTCTTGCTTGGTATGAAGGTATTGCAGAGAGAACACTAGTGCCCCTTTTGCAAACAAACAAGCCAGCTAAACCTAGCATATATGAAATACTTCGAAGAGTATTTTTCCGTGGTCTATCTCCTTCACAGAGCAAATGCATATTCCACAAATTAAACTAATAATAAAAACGTACATGGGAAGATATGAGAAATTTCTTCCTGTCATTAGTTTTGTATCCGCGGATACAAAATGCTCATTGATCACATTACTATTTACTAAACGATGTGTATCATTCAACACTTCATCCATTGTATCGGTTGCGTGTTATGACATAAACTATTACATAAGCTATTACAAGACACTCGGCATAATATGGAGGGTTCAAAGCACATATTAACCAAGCCCATCTTGTGTGACTTCGAGAAATCGGCTCTTAAAGTTTGCATCGTACAATGAATTCTGAGGTGCTCCGAGAAATCTGGACTTTTCTTTATAAATAATACGAACTAAGGACTTGATTATCTGTCAAACTGAAACATGTTACNCTGAGGTGCTCCGAGAAATCTGGACTTTTCTTTATAAATAATACGAACTAAGGACTTGATTATCTGTCAAACTGAAACATGTTACTTTTTCGTGTCTTTACGATAATTATCTCACATTGTGAAAAAATATGAACTTGGTTCATTAGTGCACTGAACCCTCTACATGTTGGCTTACCGACCAGATCTAAATGACAAAACTTCCGATCGTAACAAGTCAACCGCAATAGTTTGTTTGGTTGCAAACATTGCAAAATCTTTCTTTCGCAACGTCCTAACATTTCTTTATATCAACAACCCTCTTTATTCTCAATCTCAATATCACAACGACACCTCAACGACTCCGGGAACCACGTGTCGAAGACAAACCACCATTTCTCTTTCTCTAAAACGCGACTTCCATCTTCTCACGATTGCAGTAACGCAACTCAATTGCTAATTCTTGCAAGCGAAACAATCGCGCATATTCACTCCATTAATATTCCCGCTCTCATTCATAAACCGAGCCAAGGAGCTCTTCGCAGCATCTGGCCCAGTTCCCATTGGCTCGTAAGGAGAACGCTGAGAAACAATGCCACGACCTTGCATGTAGGAAATCGGTAACTATAAAGAAAGGACTTTAATCAAGCATTCTGGAGGTGTGGGTGGGGGCGTTGTACGACGCTCGTGTGATTTGTAGTGGAGGCGGATTTCGAAAACACCTGGTGTAGGTAGAAAGGAAATGAAACCGGTCCTTAGCTTGGGCTTTTCTTGAATAATCTTCAAGCCACAAAAAAATTTTCATTCATGTGACAATTAATGGGAGTTTTGTATTTCATATTTGTACCAATCAATATTTTTACTACTGTGTATTGAAATTTGGATAGGTTTGACTATAGCTATTTTAATTTTTTATGAATATAAAACTCTCATACACGTAGAGTGCAAGTGATAAACTACGGAGTTCTACCCAACGTCTATTAAACTTCAAAATCATTGGAATGGCCTGGAAAAACCATTTTGATCCGCGATTAGGTTATAATTTTTCCCCATAATATCAAAGGAGTAGATGATAGTTGTTGCTCTTCTCAAAATAAGTCAGATTCAAACTCAAATTTAATTTTTATCTCAGGTGCTTCCTAAAGTGAAAATAAATTATCGGGTGATTTTTATGGTATTTATATTTATAATTATTATTACATGTATATTTACAGTATTCAATACACTGAATATATTCTGGAGTTCTGGATGAGAATTAGTTTAATTCAAAAATCAAGAAAATATGTTTCATTAATTTATTCAGTAGTATGAACTTCAGGAGTTTTGCGTCTTACTTGAAACCCATTAAATATTGTTTTAATGGTTGTATTATTCAATTTTAATTACATTTCAATTTTGAATACATGTATTACAAACGATATTTATATATCTTGTCGTTGATGATCATGATGACGCAATCGCACAACATCAATGTTCACAATTTCTGATGTCTGCTCACCGTACCTGATTCATCAAGTTGTTATTTGAAAGTCAAACACATGAAATACTTTGTTATTCAACGATCGTCCTATCACATATTCTTCACCTTCCTTTCCCTTCACGGCACGACAGAAGCTACTGCTGTTAACAGGCGGCCAATCAAATGACACACTCGGTGGCGGATCTAGACCGTAAAAAGGGGGGAGGGGCTAACCGCGGAGCCTTTTTGGTTTAAAATTATGGTTTTACAACACAAATTTTATAAATATTACCTTTAAATTAAATGCATCAAATACATAATTAACAATCTGGTATTATTACTAAAAATAAGAATTATTTAAATACATTTATTGTCAAAAAAGCAGTACAAACTGCGTATGTCCACGTGGAAGACAATAAACTAATTTACTCTCCGAAAGCAAGCAAGGTACCATCCCATCAATTCCGATCAAGGGCCCTAAGATTGAAAAATTTCAGCAAAAATTCCTAGATAAGATAAAAAGTTCGCTACGATTTATAATACTAATAGAATATCAACATGTTTGTAATTCAACACAAAAAAAATTATTTACATGTACGAATTATTATCAAACTATAAACTATTCTGAGTCCAGTGTTTACAAATATTAAGAATTGAAAGAACGCTAAATTCACGATTTATTCTTTCAATAAACGCGCCCTCGAAGGAGAACCGGAGAAAAACCCGAGCCAGGATGGGTTTAAAGTTGTTAACGTGGTATGTAATATGATGTTATTAATTTTATTAATCTGGTATTATCAATAACAATTATATTACTAATAACAATTATAACTAATAACAATTATTAATTTGTTACTCTTTTACAAAATATGCCATGAATGAACTTCAATTTTATATGTCATGAGTTCAGGTCCAATAGNCCCCCCACCCCCGTAGATCCGCCACTGGACACACTGTTCATTTGGGTCGGCAATCGAAAAAGGAAATAGAACATGGAAACTCTTTTCGTAGTTTGCATTCCCCCACAAACCCCCCACGTCGCTTTACCAGTGTCAATTGCTTCCTAAAGCAATTTACTAGTGTATCACAAAGTGTGTACAGGAATTGCTACGTACGACACATAAAAATATAATATTTTCGACGTTGTCATTTCCGAGATATGAATTAACATTAGAATTCTTGCCCAACAAGAGAACACACAATTATGTCGTGGTGTACTGTGGAACGCTGTCTTTATATAAACATACATAAAGGTTTTAAAACATATATAAACTCTGGTTAGGCGGAAGAGCAGACCTCCGTCTTAGTCTCGCCACTAATAAAGTCATTTATTTATTTTATATAGGCATCATGTAGATAATTAATTTCTTAAATCTAATTTCTTTCTCGCTGTACCCTTGTGTCGTAATTTTCTAACAATTTTATATTAATTTATACTTCATTAATGTATAGAATTAAAGTGTATTTTATAGATATTTAAGCGATGATTTGTTATCTAAGTTCTTATAAATGTATTATGTATACTTTTCTTATGTCTCCTACTCTATCTGGCTCCTAGCATTGCTCACTCGTAGATCATAAATTATTATTATTATATTCACTCTATAAAAATGATGGGTCCAAGTTTACCCGTTTCAAAAACTTGCGGATGAAGTAATTATAAATATAAAAATGTATTTGATTCATCTTCTTTTATTTGACTAGTAATTGTTTTTTGAAAGGTACTAACGCTAGTATACATGCACTTCAAATAGAGAAAAACCCTTTATCTCACTATTCTCCCCATTTATTGTCTTCAGTCTCCTTTTGTTTTCACCCTTCACCGTCCCAATCGTGTCCTCCGCGGCCACGTGTCCTTTTGCCACGCCCTTCTCCTAACATAGAGGGCAAGAGTGGTCGCACGCATTGAAGGTCTCTGGCCACATTACGCACTCAACACACATTGCATGGAAATAATCCCCACTCCCTCGCTTTCCCACCGGAACGAAACAAGTTTTCTTCCTCTTAGGCGGTGTTGTCACCCCTCCGATGTCTGTGGGACTTTTTTGTGAGGCTTCATTTAGTCACAAAACGAATACGAATGTACGTGGTGTGTTCATGAATAATAAAAAATAATAATACGTTTATTACAAAAGCAATTACAAACTGTGTATGACTACGTGGATGAGAGTACACTTATTTACAATCCGGAAATCATCACATTCATTCCGATCAAGGGCCCTAAACAGTGGTGCATTTATTATTTATGTGCCCCAAGGCAGATTCATAGCCCTCGTAAAATAAGATTAAAAATATTTAGCTACATGTTATAATATCAACATAGAACTAACAAATTCATATATATTACAATACAACAAAATTATTTAACAAATACGTACTATTATAAAATATTTAAATTATTCGAAAAATATTGCTAGTAAATCGTGTGTGCTACAGTAAAGTTAAATTAATATAAACAATAGTATTAACGAGACTGTTCAACATCAGTCTTCAAAAACGTTCGACCTGCTAGCGATGTGAGTTGTAGTAAAACGAATTTCCGCTATCGCACTAATAACCTGATAATAGCACTCTGGGAACAGGGGCGAATTTTTCTTCAATGAAATTAACTTAAGTATTATAAACCCCGTCTCCCTTCCATTTCTTCTGCAGGCTCCTTCTCAGGGAGGCGCCCCTATCCCCAGATTGAGAATCAATGACTTAAGTATAGAAATCATCCCTCGCTCTAAACTAATCAAATTGACGACTTACATCACGGAGGGCAGCCATCAGTCTTTCGAGATTTTTTTTAGTTTATGGAAGCTTTTTTTAATTTTTCGCCTGTGTGAGCAAT
Source organism: Laupala kohalensis (assembly GCA_002313205.1). Lineage (NCBI taxonomy): Eukaryota > Metazoa > Arthropoda > Insecta > Orthoptera > Trigonidiidae > Laupala > Laupala kohalensis. The sequence continues at coordinate 1,074,836 of NNCF01125919.1, read as the reverse complement.
TAGAAGCGATACAAAGTAGAGTGCTATGAAAAAGGTCTTCTTTGAATCATATTTTAAATGGAGTATTTCTATCTTTGTATTGGTGTTTCTAATTTAATGTAAACGTAGTGAATCGAATGACATAAAATCAGCCACTTACAATTGTTTAGCAGTCCCTTCAGTGTTCTAATGTACCGGTTCCTGAGTAGATATCAGAAACAATAATATTTATAGAGCCAAAAGTTTCGCAATCTTGTAAGATTCCTTTATACCATCTATTGAACATTTCATATTTCGTATGTATAGTGCACGTATACTTATTTATTTAAGTAATACATAAATGGTACATTTCTTTTTTTCAACATCATGTCTGAATCTTACGACATTCTATGACCTTTTCCTGTATTACCGATGTTCATCTCTGTTTTACTCTTCTTGTTTTTATTCTATCCCCTCACCTCCTGTGCATCACTTATTCTCCTTCTTCTTTGTGCCCTGCTCTGTATACTGTTCATCTTATCCGCAGTTTTATCCGTTGTTTCTCTCCTTTACGTCCTTCCCTTTCTAAGAAACTTCGCTAACTGACAGAGTTGCCAAAATGATGTAGTCGCATATCACACTGAATCAGACATGTCTTTTTCCTTATGAAGTTGAACTTTTCCTTCTGTCATATAGGGATTACTCTCTCTTGTTCGACCACGTCTCGACTAGACCATAAGTCATATTGCAAAAACTCGAGACCAACTAGTACGATAATGAAACGTAATTATTATATTCGGTGCACAGCTATTTATACAAACACAAACTCATGACACAAAATATACATCCGCATTAAACCAACAGCAATCGTCAAATAAGAACACGATGAAGTGACGAAGATAGAAAGAGGAGGAATAACATTCCGTCAGCCTCTCGTGTTGTGGAGGAACTCCTCTCCGTCACGGGGAGGTGGAATAGACGAAATGTCCAATTGAAAGGACATCGTGTATGAGAAAGAAAGAAAGAAGGGAAAAAAATAAAAATTATAAGTCCATAGTGACTAAGTTTAAATATGGACCAAAACCGAATACGGTTTGCAATTTAACTTGTGTGTGGCAATTGTATTATTTGTGTTAGTATTGTAATTATATTGGAAAATATACGTCGTTAAGGTGCGAAACCTCTAGTTAACATGTTGGCAAATGTGTTCCTTTTCAAACTAAAACCTTTTCAAAAATGTATTACGAAAGTGTTTACTAAAAATACCAGAACTAAATTGTACACCTCCCCGTACCTTTCTTCCAAACATTGAATAAGTATTCAGTCGTGGCAACTCTTTTGTAAGGACAGCTGTTGGAGTTCACCCAAGGTTCAACCCCGCCTCGGAAAGAGCACACCTGGTTGCATAATTTCGAGCCCCGGAGAAGGATTTCAATCTCCTCCCCCGTAGCATTCCCACTCAACCCCACGAGCTGTAGCGCCATATGCTCAATGCTAAGAGCTTCTCAAAATCAGTTCCCTCTGACCACAGGATGCATTTATTTGAAACCTCAAATTAGTGTCAACATTTACTTCAATGAAAACTGCTCTTAAGTTAAGTGATCAAAGGTCAATTTCAGTTGAAAATTGTTGAATTTATGAGCCAAGTTATTTCTCTATAATGTACGAAAGTTATTTATTGGGTGAGGTGAAGAATGGTTACAGTGAATTACACTCTTTTCAATGTATTTTATATTATAATAATAATAATA
>NNCF01125919.1:1047212-1073027 GCA_002313205.1 Laupala kohalensis | reverse complement strand
AAAACGATGTAATAATATTACCTACATTTAATGGAACAATTTTAATTGAGCATAATTGTAGTAGAAGTTACACTTAAGATATTTCACTCACAAATTTACACTCATAACATTACATTTACATCGATATTAATACATCATTTCGTCGTTTAGTTTTAATTACAGAAAAATGTTAAACAAATTATATTAACTGCTCGGGATGACGCAATTGCGACTAAGGATGGCAAATAAACTTATTCCATTAACTACAAATTTTAGAAACACGACTGAAAAAGAACGTAGCATTCATGACTGAAGAAGTTTGCTCGTGGGCAGTTCAGTCGACCAAGTTGTCTCTCATTAGGAGCGTCGGGTGACGTCTAATTTAACAACTCGTTAGTTCAAGTCAGTTACGCTCTCCGAGTTCATCCAGCACGTCGCGAATAAAAAGAGTGAATTTGCAATTCAGACCTTACATCTTCACTTTTCATGAACTCTCCTTCTACTTAATGTTTCTTCTACTCTAGTCTCATCTCCCTCATCAACACCAGCAGTAAAAATACTTTTTATATATATAATGTAGTGAGATTAAAATAATAATAAGAAGCAATAATAAATTTATGTTCAAAAAGCTCTGTTTAGGACCACGTACAGTACAATAAACTAATTTACTCCTATGAGTAAAGAAGGGACCATCCCATCAATTCCGATCAAGGATTCTAAGACAGAGGCGGACTTAACATTTCAGCACGCTCCTGAGATATAAATAAAAATAGTTAGCTATGTGTTGTAATATCAACAATGCCAACTAATGAGTACTTAATAAAATACAAAAAAGTTATTTCAGAATACGTATTTTTTTAAAAATTGATCTGTATTTTAAACAGTGTCATAATACAGATTATATTAGATATAACATAACATATTTAAAATTAAAATGAAACTTGACAATTCTTAGTCAGCAACGTGACTACATATCCTTGGCCATGGCGCTGTATCCATCCCCACCACGGAGATGTGGATGTAGTCAACTGCCTTTTGTGTGTCCCTGCATTTATTTTTCTTTTATTGCGTTTTGCACCGCACACATCCTACCTACACAGTCTTCAAATATTATATATTTATTTTTCGAATTAATTAGGTTCGGGTCATTTTCTATCTTCTGGACTCCTCGTATCATTTGTCTTACTAAATCCTTTCGTTCGTGGTCATAAATCTGCATGTCCATATTATGGTCTCTGTCTTCCACTCGATCCACACAGCTTTTCCTATCGCACATAAATACTTTTCAAAGTTTCCATGACTGTCAATATTTCTATTAATTGTCTTTTCGGCTTAAACCACATCTTGTTTTTTCCTGCATATGTCACATTCTATCTAAACTCATATACAGCTCTTCCCTCGTTCCTTTTGTCCATCGTATTTGCCATGCAGTCAGTAAAGTCTTTGTTAATTTTCCTTTCGCTCCGATTTCCTTTTTGTCTATTCTTCAATTGTCAATCGTCACTGTCCCTGTTCGTCCCAGCCAGTATCTTAGTCGAAATTTATGTAAGTGGATGCCTAAAGGTGGTAACCCCATTATTATTTATATACTTTGTGTCGCAACTAACTTGTAGCATCCACGTAACCTAAGTATACACATTCGTTGCGCCGAGTGTAGTTTTCTTACTATGTTAATATTTGTAATTTTTGGCAGCCATACACTTGTTGCGTACCCAATTATTGGACGGAGACCTCCTTTGTATAATCGCACAAGTTCATATATTGACAAATTTGTTTTATTGAATACTACGCGAAGCAGGCTGTAGTGAATTTTCCTTATTTTGCAAGTTACGTATCGTACGTGTTCCGTAAAGTTCAGTCTGTCGTCTATTACTTGTCCTAGATATTTTTGTTTTCGCACTATTTTAATAGATTTTCCTTCTACCTTTACTACAAGGTTCCTCCTTTTCGCGGATGCGTTCAAGAATAATCCACTTATCTTTCCTGATGACAATTCAAGACCGTTTCTCTTCAACTCTTTCACACATACAGTCATCGCTTCCGTGCCGTCCCTTTCTTTTCTATTTATTTTCTTGAACTTCCAAACACACTCATACTGACATCATCAACATACGCAATGGTATGGATGCCTTGGTAACTTAATGTCTTTAACATGTCGTCTATAAATACATTCCACATTACCGGTGAAAAGCTGGAACCCTGAGGACACCCTTTTGTATTTTTCACTATCAATTTTTCTCCGCCCATTTCTAAAATTGTATTTCTTTCTTCAAAATACGACGCAAGAAGGTTGACTGATTTTCTTGGTACCTTCATCTCATCTAAAATTCTAAGTATCTCTTTCCATCTTACGTTGTCAAAAGCTCCTTTAATGTCTATTAATATAGTCAAAGCGTATTTCACTGTTCGTCTATCTATTGCGTCGATCTGGTCGTGCAGAACGTCTTCAGTGCTTCTCTCTTTTCTGAACCCATATTGTCTTTTATATAATTTGTTCTCCTTTTCCAAATACCTTGAAATTTCCTCCCCCATTCATTCTGTCAAGACTTTTTCCGAATGTAGGCAGTAGAATTATTGGTCTGTAAGAATTGGTCTGCGTCGTGTCTCTCTCTCCTCCTTTTAAGAAGAGTCTCAGGAGTCCAATTTTCCATTCCGCCGGAAATTTACCTTGCGTTACACATCTGTTATATATTTCTAAAAAGTTCTCCTCATATATATGGATTGTTCTTTGCACCATCTCGTGATTCACCCCGTCGAAACCTGGTGCTTTGTTTCTTCCCATTCGTGATATTATGTTTACCATTTCTTCCTTTGTCATTGTGATTTCCTAGTTTTCTTTTTCCGGTGGTGGATCCCAACGCTGATAGTGCGTTTCTTGAGGCAGAAGTTCCTCGAGCATCCGTGTTCCCAGTTCTTCCCACTTTTGGTCTGCAAACCTGTCCCGTCACTTATTGTTGCCCAAATTACTATATTTTTAATCTTGTCACTAGCTATAGCGTATGGCACTCCCCAACAACTCTTAGCCAAACAATCTTCTAAATATTCCCTCCAATATTGCCTTTTTCGTTCTCTTATTCTTGTCTTGTATTCGCTTCGCTTCTTCCTGTATTCCATTAGTAATGCGTCCACTGCCATTCCTTTTTCTTTCCCTCTTCTATATTTCCGAGAATACGTATTATTATGAAGCTTTAAATTATTCGGAAAATTTTGTTCGTACCTATTAAAATAATTCTAAATTCGAGATTAGTTATTTCAATAGACCGCCGCCCCAAGGCAAGAGCCTAGAGAGCCTGCATATCCGCCACTACCCGAAGGAAAACCGGAGAAAAAACTGAATTTATGTCTAAGCGCTTAAGAAAATTTACTTTACGATTTTAATATAATAAGACAATAATGGAATTGTCCCCTTTTTTAGATATTTGCGAATTTTAATTCTGGAATTAGTGAAGTAATATGGATTTTGGATTTGGAATATGCATTTAGTCATGCAATCAAAAATACTAGAAACAAAAATAAGCAATACGTGCCTTGAAGTCATAGTAAATAACCGTCTAAAACCAAGATCTGTAAACTGTCAGATTATTATAACAATACCACTTTTGACCATTAAAGTAATGTCAGTATAATAGTCATGAGCAATTCTTGTAGTTGAGACTTACTTTAGTAAATTTAGTGAGAGATAACTCACCAAGAAAATAAAGATATGAGACTTGACTGAATGGTCAATATAAATAAAAATCATCGAAGTTACCACTCTTAATAGTTCATATCTCTGCGTTGATGAACGAGACAGTGAGGATAACGCCAGTAGAGTATAGAGATTTGAAAGTTGTTGGAAGATTCGAAGTTTACAGCACGTGATTAACGGATACACTGTTACCAACAATGCTGATACACATAGAAATCTCTTAGATTGCGGTGAACCTCACCGCTAGGTAACAGATTAAACCTGTTACGTCGAATGAAAATGGGAGTCGCCTCAGATGAGGAGTTTAGCCTCTACGAGGCCACCTCAGAGGTCTTTGGGTTTCACAAGTTGAATGAGAATGGTAGACGGGCACGGGTAACGAGCGGGATGGCGCAGTCGGTAGGCGCATGAGCGCGCAAAGCTCAAGGTCCCGGGTTCGATCCCCGGTCTCGTCTCCCATTTTCATTCGACGTAACAGGTTTAATGCTGATACAATAAAGAAATTACTATAAAAATATATTTCATTAAAATAAATTTTAAAATTCAGACTTTTTTGCGAATCATGCAATGTTTTTAATAGGAATTTTAATTTTGTATCGCAATATAAATGAAAGACCAGTATTTGAAACACACATTTTCGTAGAAATATTTCTTCAATATTTATTGGGGTAATATTGAATACACCCCAACGTACACAAAATCACTGAATTCTGTCAAGTACAACATTTGGGGAAGCAATTCTTTACGATGTCATTTCTCCCAAATTTGTCAACCAATCAATCGATATCTTTATTACACATATTTGTCTATTTGATAACGGAGGAAAAATAAGTCCTCATGATCATAATAAATTTAATTGTCATAAAAGCAAAAGTTACAAACTGCGTATGACCACGTGGAGGACAATAAACTAATTTACTCTACGGAAGCAAGCAAGGGACCATCCCATCAATTCCGATCCAGAGCCCTAAGGCAGAGGCGGGTTCAAAAAATTCAGCAAAAATTCCTAGATAAGATAAAAAGTTAGCTGCGAGTTATAATACTAATAGAATGTCAGTATGTTTGTAATTTAACGCAAAAATTTTACATGTAAAAATTATTATCGAACTATAGATTATTCTGAGTATAGTGTTTATAAATCATAAGAATTGAAATAATACTAAATTCAGTATTTTTTGTTACAATAAACACGCCCCTAGACAATGCCTAGAGAACCTGTATAAGAAATCAGCCTCTACCCGAAGGAAAACCGGAGAGAAACCCAGGCCATTTCTTAAACAAGCCTGCTTTGCTTTTCACAACATGCACACTTTCCTTTGTAATTTTAACCAATTATATTTTTCTGAAATGAGTGTATGTGGTCATGTATCCCACAATATACCTCCTATTTTGCATTAACACAAAAATATCCGTTGAGGGATAAATGACATGTTTATTATTAGCGTTTTAAAAGTGATGAACACAATAATCCCTTGTCACTTGAAATGTACATAGATTTTCACTCAAAATTTTCACGGAAGTTTGTCATTTGTGAAGACCATTTGAGGAAAATTCATTTCCGGGACATTTTCGTTTCAAGTATTTGTAGATTTCTTGGCATCGGTCTCCAACGATATAACAGTTCGCAACCAGAAATGACGTCAAACTGGATCAATTTAAGAGCAAGTAAATTCATATCACGCATGACACTCATCCTTTATTAAGTATGATTAATTTCCTCCATACTATTCGCTGACCATCTATATGCTCGTCGAACTGTTTCTTATTCATTCTTACCCTTAAATGATGATAAATTGTTTGTAACTTACTTTCATTTTATACAAGGTTTGCGTGTGATATCATTGTTACCGCAAATTATTCGAAAACGTGTTTTTATTTATAATTTATTCATACCTTTTCGATCATATTATACCAGTGTATCCCAACGTGGGACCCACGCTCCACAGAGGGGAATTCGATTGTTAATGGGAGCAACTCGAAAATTGACACACCCAGAGTTTAAGTTAACGGTGTGGCGATTCTCAGTCGCTACTCGAGCTGGGTAAATGTTCAGTATAAGTAAGTTCTGTCCGCCATGTTAGTAGCCTTGATTTCATTGTTAGACGTAAGAGTTGAACTACTGGTTACACTGGGCCGGCCCTAAGCATTTCGAGCTAGTTGTTCTGAATGGCGCGAAATGCATAGTGACGGGATCTCAGTTTCTGCAATGTAACGCTCAACATTCACCGTTGATTTTAATTTGAAATAAGAGTCCGTTAAATTATTGTACAAGTCTCGTTGTTTAAATTGCATTTTTAGCCTACGTTTACTCATATATACGTTCATATATATTTTAGTTTTTAATTGATCTTATATTTATTTCAGCCCATAGTGAGTGGTGCAAGCAAGAAAAAAAATCGTCAGTATTTGAAGGAATATTTAAAATTTGGTTTAATACCCGATGTCCACGATGGACGTTCACCTTTTTGTCTTTTATACCAACAATACTTGACCAACGAATCAATGAAACGAGGTTACCTTTAGGCACATTTGAAGGCGAAACAAAAATGCAACTATCAAACGAATATTAATTTAGTTTTGAATTACTTTCAAATTTTAAAGACATTTTTTAAAAAAGAGTGAAATTAAAGTCTCTATTTACTGCTCGTAATGCAACTATCAATCGTACTCTTGACACTAGTTATCAAATTTCATTACTCATCGCTAATTCTGGGAAAAGTCATAGAATAGGGGAGAATTTAATCAAACCATCAATATTAGCATTTCTTAAAAGTTCTGAAAGAAGATAACAAAGACATTAAAGCTATGCCACTAAGTAACAATACTGTTAGCAGAAGAATAGGCTAAATGATATTGAAATGCAACTTGTTGAAAAACTGAAAACAAATTTCTCGCTGCAAATGGATGCATCAACTTCGAGGAACAATGAAGACGCACTTATAACTTACGTGAGTATTAAGGTGATTTTGCTGAAGAAATGTCCTGTATATCATTATAAAGCACCACTACCTCCTAAGATATGTATAGTAAGCTAAAAAACAACAACTTACATGTCAATAATATACCAATGAAAAATATAACATCTTATGCTGAAGATGGTGCTCGTAATATGAAGAAAAATGGTTGCTTAAAATTGATGGTAGATGAAAATCCAGAAATGTTTCTTGTGTATTGTGTTATTCACAGGGAAAACCTGGCAGCTAAGAACATGTCGCCTGTTTTAAATGAAGTACTAAATTTAGTTATAAAGTGTATCAATGCTATTAAAGCTAGTGCCAAACGTCTCTTCAAGTTATTTTGTGAAGAACAAAATGAAGACCATGTAAGACTTATATTTCACACTGAAGTAAGATGACTTTCGAAAGGGAACTGCATGAAAAGATTTATGGAACTATTAGATACTCTTAGTGATTTTTTAAGGTACAAACCTGAAATGAAAAGTCTGTTAACGGTCGGCGATAAAGCAGTTGTGATTTATTTAGCCGATATCTTTGAAAAACTAAATATATTAAATGAAAAACTTCAAGGAACAAACAAAACTCTTGTTGATGCAAAAGCGAAGATATTTGGTTTCATTACCTTTATTGAATTATGTCAGACATATATTGACAACAAAATTTTTGAAAAGTTTAATTTGCTCCAAAAATGTGATGTGAGTGACCTGTATACGTGTTATTGCCGATAATCTGAAAATTTTATCGGCTGATATAAAAAAAAAAAAAGCTTTTCTGATTTGAAACAAATTGATTTCCCAAATTGGATGATGCAGCCAATGTTAGTGGATTTGTCTGATATTTCAAATATGCAGTATCAAGAAGAACTCGCAGAAATGCAAAATGATGAGTCAATTAAAACTTCGTTTTATAGCCTTGATGATGCTCGCTAATCGAGCGAAAAAGTTTTTTGCTATTAAAATATCGATAGAGTAGACAATATCATTTATTATATTTTGAACATCCTCTGTCAACACTTCACCTATAATCGTACTACAATTAAAACTTTATTTAATATAAAAGGAGCGATGGCATTGCTTTGTTTGGAAACCGAAATCAAATATCCAAATGTAACCAAACGTGCAAGAGGACTATTATTACAGTTTCCATCTTCATATTTAGCTGAATGCTGGTTTAGTGCCAGAAATGTTGTTTTTCTTCTTCTTTTGCTGCTAAAAAAAGAAATCGGGTGGATAGAACAAAACGGAGAGACTTAACACTGAAGTTAACTCAATTCGAACCTTGCATAAAATCTCTTTACAGCTAGCATCAAGCGCAAGGATCTCTCTAAATATAAATTATAAATAACAACTAATAATTAAAATGATAAAGAAAAACCTTTCATTAAAATTATTTTGTACTTGAATTTATGTTCTCCATCATGTTTTGAAATTTTACTTCCTGTGTTTGCTCAATGATTTCCTGGTGATTTCTTCCTAAAACCTATCATTCAACTTTCATTAGTGGACATTTCAATTTTTGAATATTAAAAATTATGTGTATGTTCGGAGGGGGGGTATAAGAATTTTAGAAAGATTTAGGTGGGACATAGGTTCGGGAACACTGTATTATACCAAAGGTATTCGCATTATCAACTACTTTACCAGTCATACCAACCATTATCATAAACCAACCACATTACATTACTATTCTTACTGTAAGTACACAATTTACACGTGGGTGTCAACGAGTCCCACATCTACGTACTCGTCATGATGTAAACATGCTTTATTTATGGCATTCATTCGAGCCAGGTAGGTTCAATGTAGTTCCTTATCTTTTCAACACTTCTTAGAAAATATTTGTTTTACGTATTTCTACAACAGATTTTGGTTCCTCCTTTCATTAATATTAAATACTTTCTTCAATAGTCATTTTGGTCGTATACTTGTTATGCTTTTCATCGCAGTGTATTGAAAATTCACTTTTTTGTAGAACACTTAATGTGTATTGCACAAAGAAATACGTTCAGGGTGTATTTTGCTTCTACTTCTTTGTTTCCCACAATTTGCGTAATAGTCGACATAAAACCATTTTTCCAGCCCAGTCCCGCAAGTTCCAAGAGAAATTCGAAGAAAACATAATTACGTTTGCAGATGTTCTCCCACAAAAAGATGTGAACCATCGCTCGTGTCTGTATTGCTTCACGCCTATCTGGTGCGTGCGGTTCGTTCACGAATACAAAGTTTTCCGCATTTGTGGTTCGTTTGCCCTGGAGATAGCCCACACGTGCGAGAAGTGGCATCAGGTACAACCGAGTGCAGTTCCAACTCATACAGAGGTTGTCCTCCACTTCCCACAGCTTCTAACACGCATTTCGACTTTTACGCGGTGATGGTTCCACAGAGGGGGCCATGACCCCTCCGAAAAAATTATAGTTAAAAAAATTGTAACTTTTCTTCCTCGAACAATGTAAATAAATTCATGATGACAGCTTGATGACATTTTTGGAATACTATATACATTGTTTCCTTTTAGTCGTACATACATAAAAATGTATCCATGAGTTGACCGCACTGCCTGTAACATAGTCATTGCAAGGCTCTCTACGATTTTCACCTCTCTCACAACTTGTTCACGCCTCTACTTCTCTCGCTTCGGGTTCCAGAGAAGCAGTCGCAATATCTTCTTTTATCATCTTCTTTCTTGTTCGATATCATTTTCTTCTTATACTTCCGTTTAGTATTTTTGCTTCAGAACATTATTTCTGTTAGTTGCATGACATATTCCTTGTAAAAGTGCATATACACAATAATCAAGAGACTACTCCAAATAATGTTCTGTGTTTATTTCTGCTGAATATACAAGTATCTAAATAAGATCATTCTGAAGTCGATGAAGGACACTCAAAATTGTTTTTCAAAGAGCAATTTTCTATTTTTTCTAACAGTCCAGAAAGAGGTAGAAATTTTACGAAAGGTTGTAACTTTGAGTATTATTTAATTCATTATCAATTTGATTATATTCATATTCTTTTCTGAATGTGACTCATTATCGTTAAAGATATATTCAATCCATGAGCATGTTTTTTTTTTTTTTTCGGTATAACTTATGTGACAGGTTATCAAATGCCATTTTGGAATGCCTCCCTCCCACTGAAAATTTTTCCTTGAGCCGCCCCTGCTTATACGACGGATTTGAGGAAGGGAGTAGGGTGGTTTTCTTGCCCACCACTCCCCCCTTCACCTTTCCAACATTTTAACTTATTTCAAAAATTGCAATGAATTTTTTATATATTATGGACCAACTCGAGTAATGATATTCCTCTTTCAAGTAAAAACGCTTAAAAATTCGCATTTTTTAAAAATTAGAACAGTTGCAATGTTAATAAGTTGTTTAAAGCTGACTCCGCATGTATTCCGACAATCCTCTCCCACCAAAATGGAAAACAAGACGTACGAGGAAATCTCGCTAAAAGAATAGAGTAAGTACATAGAGGTATTTAACTAAGACGAGTCCATTGATGGGGTGGACTTAAATCGTTTCATTTCCCTCACTCTCTCTAATCTGGCAGATATGGAAGAATTTTATACCGTGAAAGAAGAGTTCGTATGCTTCAACGAAAATAGGATGAGGTGCTTGCTTGCTTTCTTGCTTCCGGAGAATAACTTAGTTCACTATCCCCAAGTGGTCATGGCCCCTTCGGTGGCTAAGGGGTCAGCATGCTTGCTAACCACCAAGTCACACTGGGTTCAATTCCCGACGGAGTCAGAAAATTTTTGTAGCTTTTCACATTAATGTCCCAGTTCATATAACTGCGGCTACTAAAAAGCGAACCCTCCTATCCACCTACTACTACTCCTAGTATCACGAACTGTTACAGACTTCAGCAACTAACATAAATACAGCAACTAACTAAGTTAAATCCGTCTTGTACTTTATCACGCCATTGCTGTAGCACTTTTTAAATAACTTATAACAATTTCAAAAACTATTTTCTTGCATGATTGTGTTGCCGTATGGCTCATATTAATTTAGTTTTATGTGTACTCAACTTTGGCACGGTTGTGTACATTAATTCTGTAGCCCCATCCTGGCCCGGGTTTTTCTCCGGTTTTCCTTCGGGTAGAGGCGGATTTCTTATACAGGTTCTCTAGGCTTTGTCTAGGGGCGTGTTTATTGTAACAATAAATCGTGAATTTAGTGTTTTTTCAACTCTTATGATTTTTAAACACTATACTCAGAATAATCTATAGTTCGATAATAACTTGTACATGTAAATTTACAAACATATTTGCGTTAAATTACAAACATATTGACATTATATATGTATTATAACTCGCAGCTAACTTTTTATCTTATCTAGGAACTTTTGCTGAAATTTTTGAATCCGCCTCTGCCTTAGGGCTCTTGATCGGAATTGATGGGATGGTCCCTTGCTTGCTTCCGGAGAGTAAATTAGTTTATTGTCCTCCACGTGGTCATACGCAGTTTGTACTGTTTTTTGACAATAAATTTAAATTTAACACGTCACTTGGGCCAAGTTGCAGGTAAACCCAGCTAAGCGGCTCGCCAACTAACATTAACCCTACCACCCTCCTCCTACCTATTATCGCCCCGTGTAAATAAGCCTCAATAGCACGCTACCCCCCCCCCCAGGGGACTTACATCTAGTAAGTACGTGTTTAGCGAACATGGGGCCCCGAGCTCACTCTGGTATTACTTGCACTTACTTGAGCTAGGCTCCTTCCTTACACTTTCCTGACCTCCCTTGGTCACCTCTTGTTCTTTTCGATCCCAACGCTATTAGGGCTAGGATATCTCTCATTTTCCTCATTTTTTGTCCCCCACTCATTTTTTGTCTTCAATGTTTTGATTTTTTGTTTTGAGATATGTTTTCGTATGTTGTAATTCAGGAGGGTTTTTGGTGGGTATGGTTGAGTCATTCGGCGAGTCCCACACGCGGGGAGAATCATGTTGGCTCTTCCTAGTGCGTAACTGCATTTTTCCTACCTGTACAAGTTTTTAGGGCTACAAAGACCTCGATGTCGACGAGTCGTAAAGCTCCACAAAAAAAGCACGCTACATTTCCTATTTACAAATACTACAATTTAAAAGAAGTGATCATTGGCAGTATTCAAGTGCTCTTTTGACAATATTTATTTATAGAAAAGTAAAAACTCGTGTTCCGAACAATGACACGGTCGGATAAAATGTTAAAATAATAGTGTCATGGTGCTACACAACAGAGCTCAGGTCTAAAGAAATAAGGATATTGATATGAAGTTGCGAAAGTAATGAGTCTCGGACTATCCAAGCTTCTCGTCTACATCATCACGTAATGAGGAAGTTGTAGGCGAAATTATGTGGAATGATGAAGGAAACCCCACGCAGAAAACTTAATGTAGTAGGTGTGGTGTAGTAGGCAGAATGCAACTACGTTCTCTTGCTCCGTAATGAATCAGAATATGCAGTTAACTTTATTTTTGAAATAACTGTCTTGAGAAATTTAGCGACAGTAATTGGTTCACCTTCCGTTAGTTAATAAACCCACCCACACTTTTTCCTAAAGCCATTTAAATTAAATCTTATACAGTAAAACGTCAATTCTCCGAACTCCAGTCAACCGGATAGCCAATTATCCGGATCAATGAGATAACAAACTAGGAGATTTATAAAAAAATTAGTTGAGATTGAAGAGTATTCATTTATCGTGCACACTTCCCTTGGGGCCCTTCCTACTGCGGAACTAGTGTAGCTAAAGACCTCGCGTATTCTTCGAAATTAACGACGGTCCCTCCCTCCGGCTACCTAGTTTACGCGACCACTGTCAGGAATATAATTAAATTGGTTCGTCAACTTATATTGAGAGTTATTCTTTTGTTTTTCTCTCAATAATATGATATTTCTTTGTCATTTTGTTTTTAAAAAAGTATCTGGATATTTGATTATCCGGATCGGTCCCGGTACCAATCGATCCAGATAGTAATTGGAGTTCTACTGTACCAGTGAACTTAAGAAAAATTGTATTTCGAAACATGTCTGTAAATTGCTTGTTTTATTTTCTTGAATACAGTGTACTCATAATGAGCAAATAAAGTCATGACAAAACCCATAAAGTAAATATACTGAAGGGAATATTTGAATATACAGGAAATCATTTAATTGAACTAAGTTTATCCTGCTACCGAGGGCAGGATCTTTGTTTGGAGGGGGCAAGGTTTTACCCATTAGGGGACAAAATAGCTACATCATTTCATCTCTTCAATAAGAGCGCTGACACGCGACACAAACACCTATCAAAGATTCTTAAGCTCGTGAAATTCGCCAGATATTTCTCAACCGGGGTGGACTGCAGACGATAATTTAACAAATTGCAGAAGTAGCGGCGAAATCTCCGTACACTCTTTTTATTTTCAACAAGATATTATAAATTAATAAAATGCATGACAATTTATAGACCAGCTATGTTATTACTTGAATTGCATTCATGTCATTTTTGTACGTTCATTTTGATTTTAGTATTTAGGGGGGGGCAAGTGCCCCTCCCTTCCCCTCCCCCCCTTTGGCTACGCCCAAGCCTACCAGTAATTTAAAAAAATAAAATAATAATAATAATAGCTGTTTTAATAGGTTGTATATCAGAGGAATGCCCGTATTACATGTACCAACCCACTCAAGTACTTGAGAACGATGCGCGAAAATATACTGGGATCGGTCAATTAGAACGGATTTGACAATTTTAGCTAAAAGACCAGACATCATGAATATGGACAAGCAAAAGAGGTGTGCGTATTTTATTCATGTGGCCATCCCGCTTAATCAAAACCTAAGGACAACTCAAGCAGGAATGATCAATAAGTATGCAGCATTAGCTGAAGAAGAGTTGTTTCATCTGGAGACCGTCAAAATTGTTCCTCTTGTGATATTTGCTACTGGGATAGTACCTAAGGCCCAAAAGGCAGGTTTGGACAATTTGGATGTTGGGTTCTTGGTACCTAAAATACAGAAGTCTGTTTTGTTGAACACGTGTCACATAGAAAGTTTCTGTCTCAATCATGACAGTAGTACTGTAAGGTACTTGGCAGATTGCCTGTGCATTACAATCAGCCATTCTGTTAAAATGTGAAAAAGAAAAGGAAAATAATAATAATAATAATAATAATGACTTTATTCCGTGGCGAGGCTCTTCTGCCTGACCTCTATTTGCATACATGCAATAATAAAGATACATAAAATACTGGATGTAGAATTACGTAATTGAAAAAACTCAATCACCGGAAATCCGAAAGTAAGTAACTAACTACAATTTTGGAAACCAGATTGAATTCACTATGCTTTGGTTAACAATTCTCTTCACGCAAAGAAACATCTTGAACAAAAGGAGTCCAAATTTAGTCCAGAAACGAGCATGATATTGCATTCATATTTATTCCACAGTAGTTAATCAATTCACCATATGTAAGTGGAATAATTTTCAATCCTTTTTCATTACACGAGTGCATAGTCATTTGAATATACGATACATTATTCAAAGTGTGTTTTCAAACTACTGATTCAAGTCACCAAATACAGTGACGCTTATATTTAAGGTTGAAGAGTCTTGAGTAGTAACTGGAGGTGATCATGATGAAATCTATCAAAGGTTTCTGACAAAATTTCCTTTATGTTATGTTGGAGTTCAACACAAACGATTCCTCATGAAATAAATATTACAGAAGACGGCTATCTACAAATCTCCTGTTATTAACTTCCTATCTCCGGATAAAAAATCGTTAGTTCAATCTGTAAGAATTTCCAATACTATTCTCTCTTCGTTGAGCTCTGATTTACATTGTTCAGAACCCTGGGTTGCTCATAAATTTTACTTAACTTCGCAATACCCCGAAACGTACGTTAGCTTATCGATACAATCAATAGAACAGTTCAAATTCTCCAACCCTTGTTATTTAGCTCATAAAATTTGAGTTACATGACATCGATTTACTAGCATCAGATTCCCTCACGTCTTCCGTAAAGTCTGCTCCATCAGCAACCCCGTGTCTCTCAGTTCTAAATCAAAGACTCTGTCCACTGGTTCTAAACTACAAACTTCTAATTTATAGCGTATTATATAAATATAACAACGTCTCAGCCATTCATTAGCACACTTTGCTATATTATAGATGTTGTATTGTACAATAATAGGACTTTCTGCGCTACTGGACGCATTGAATACGCCTGCTGCCATCAAAGGTGGGCGTAGAACCACCTGCGCCCGTATAGAATCATATTCCCAAGTGACGGAATGGCCCGGCATTTTTGAAGCATTTGAAACACCTCGTGTTAACTGCCCGTATAGAATGACCCAAAGCCTTTAATAAGACAAAAATTAACCGATATGTAAATTTATCTTATGAATTTATGTTAATGCTTTCTCTTTCAAATCATGATATAACACCCAGACCTTTTCAGAAATCTCTACCAAGTATAATGTTTCTTCAGTGGTGTAATTATTATTTTAATATATGTCAAAGGAATTACACCATTTTCTATATAAACCCTCCCCTAAAACATCTGTAGGTTAAGATGCTAAACCAAGACAATCCGTTACGAAATCCATGAAGCAGAACAATCGTCGTCATTCCAAGTGACTCAGCGACGTCCCAATCCAATAATAGTGGAGACATGGGAGTGGTGTCTCATAGAGAAGCAACTCACGGACGGAGGACCCTGCGAGACGGGTGCACACACACATGAGTCCTCCCAATGCATTCCACATTGACGCTAGCTCCTACGCGGTTGTCCTGCACGCCAGAACAAGGAGGATTACGTACCCTAATTCTCTCGCTATTGTAATATACTCCTTTAAGGTAGTACTAGCGCAGGTAGAATTAAATCATTAAAATATCTGAACTCGGCATAAATAAATAGAGTAACATGTATTTATTATGATTTCAACTTGAAAAACATACCTCACCGGCTATTTAAATGAAATAATTGGAATTATAATTGACGGTGCGTTTCCTCCATATATTGCGTCTTATGGAGAAAACTCATATTTTCAAAAAAGACCAACTTTTAAGTCACGATAGTGATGGATGTTTACTTCGGTTTGTAGTAAATTTTCCGTAATACTTCTTACATCACTTTTATTTAAATGTCACCAGACGTTACAAAAAGATATTTCACTTTTTCTGTGGAGTGATGCATAAATTACGAAACCGTTTCGCTCGGCCGTCATTTTCTTACATGCTCTTGTGCATTTCAAACAAGTTAAGCGAGTTCCTGAATAGTGTTTCTACTATACGATTTACTGATAGATAGAAATTAAATGATGTTTCTTCCTCACTATAGCTAATGCTGTTGTATTGTAAAACAATTACAATAAATATAAATAAAACAATTATACTTCTCAGAGATATGACTAACTCGGGAGTGCTAGTCCCACCTTCAGCATTGTGTTCTTCAATTTTACGATGCAGGGTAAGAGAGGTCAATTCATGGTTAGCATATTTCAGCACAAACAAGACATACTTCAAAAAATTAAAAATTCATCAGAAGCTCTTTCTTAAATATCGATACATCTTATTTATATATAAAATTTAGGTTTTGTAAATATGTTTAGTTCCTATGATCTCGAGAACTAAACTAACCTGTATTTTAAGTTGAATGGTTTAGCTTCATTTGGTGAGAATCCGAAGTTGATAACTTATTTGGTAAATTGTTTCAATAACTTTTTACCGTATGTTAAATAAACCTCTTTTGGGGGTAACGTCTTGTATGAGAGCCGTTTTTTATGTATCGAACGAACTGTCTTGCTTCTCCCATGCTCGTAAATTGTGAGAGTTTTGTTGGAAGAGATCATTGCTATTTTTAATTTTACCTAGCACTCGCGAAACGAATATTTTTTATTTTATGAAAGCTCTAGACTACCGCAACACAGTAGCAGATAAAACGAAACATTTTAAATGGTATCTGCATAATTGCTTATGCAAAACAACAATAATTACACTCATTTAATAATAAAATATATTATTTTTTAAAGAAATAGTTAACATATTTATTAAAAATAAATTCTCCTTTCATATTGTCTACATAAAAAGGTGGTTCATGTGATGTGTGTGTTTTGTGATTAAATGAATCATCCCCAAGTTTTTACTCTGAAATACCTTACTGTTCCCGTTATCAGATTGAATTATGGAATATTCCCTTTGTCCGATATCGTAAAACGACAAAAAATGGAAATAGAATAATAATAATAATAATAATAATTTATTTCAATCATCACATTTACAAAAGAAGATTAAACTTCTAGGAATACTGACCAATATCCAGTACACGAATACAGTTACACGAATAAATTATAATTGTATAGCAACAAAAAATAATGAGTCCTTTCACCAGTAAATTTATTTGCAGTCAACATGCCGCTATCTGTGGCGTCTGCATGGAAATTTACTTCAATCTATTAGGCTAATTAACAAAACCATAATTTCTTGAGTACACCGATAAAGAGTAACTACAAGAAACATTTAAATTAATTTATTTAATTAGGAATAACTAAGAAAAACATTAATTTGTAGTCTCAGAAAAACAAACAAACAAAATCTCACTTCCATACAACTTATGTGTATAAATAGAATAGAGATATAAACGTTCTTACATTCACTGATGCAATAATGAGATGACATTTCAAGTTAAATTAATTTATAATTAGTGTACATGAGAGAACAATTTATTTAAAATGATTATTTGTAATATATTAATATATTTAACTTATTACTTTGCTTGAGTAGCTAATATCAGATGTCCTTAATAGCCAAGACTTGAGCATTTTACTGTAATGTTTTAGTTTATTGCAGGATTTAATTTCATAAGGCAACTGATTAAACAACTTAGGTCCTATGTACTGAAGGGATTGTCTAAACAATTCTTTTTTTACTATAGGTGTTCTGAAAACATTTTCCGTATTTCGCGTTTTGTATAATAAATCATTTGTTCCTACAATTCCGCTTGTTATATAAAAAATTCTTAAAACTGTAAATACGAACAAATGTTCAACGGGCAATATGTTTAATTCTACATACAATGTGAAGATATATAGGTCAATGATGAATATTTATTCTCTCGAAAGTCGAGATAAATTTGAAAAGTCACAAGAGAGACACATTATCCTGTGCAAGAATACAGTATTGAACAAGAAACTACTTTCATTTGCTTCTCAGACATGACACAATTTGGATGAATTCGACAAATGTAGTGATCTAAAAAACTATTTTCTAAAAACCCCTCACTCCAGTTGGTTTGCGTGTTAAGGTTTTGTTTTTTAATTAAAACATGCCGTTTTAAGGGTAAACATAACAAAATGGATAGGTCAACATCGAAACGTATCGTTTAAAAGGTCAAGAAGATTTTACAGTCTCTTATTGCAGTTAAAAATGCGTTTCTCTCTCTCATAATTAGTTAAATAATAAAATCAATCATATCGTGGTTTCGTCATTCCCCTTGGAATGGTCCGTAAATTCGCATCCAACATTACAAAAAGAAAAGTATTAATTGTGTTTTTCTGAGGAAGAAATTCGAGCAGTCCCAAAATGATTAATTTCCATTATTTTTTATTTCACGAAAATTGTGTTAAAGTATTGTAAATTAATTTCATTTCTCAGGCAATCATAATCTCAAATTTATATTAACGCGCTTAATATTTGAATTAGCTTTAGTTTTTGTTCATTTGAGCATTTTCTGTCGTTTTAGAAAGAAATCATTTACTACTTGTTATCTCAAAAATAGTTTGGCATCAATTTTTTTGACGAATCACGTTTTGACAATACAGTTTTTACCATTCGACCCAGTGTATTACTGAGGCGCCTTAACGCATTCCACAGTGCATTCTTTGAGCGCGACGGTTGGTGGGTAATAAATGGTACGAAAGGGAGGTGTATCGAAGCACGTCTCCTTATGAGTCCTATGCTCATATCGGGCAATAATCTACATGGAATGTAAGGAAACAGACGTGCATACAAGCATTCACAAGTCATGTTTGGTAGTATACATGAAACGACGATATACAAGTGGTAACTACGAATGCATGAAAATCGTTAGTAAATGTGAAATAAACGCTAATGGTTCTGAACACTATGGAAGGTTTACATTATATATCAGCGCGTTGGAACATCGAAAGTTACGGCCAGGATGTTAGATTTCTCATCCGGAGTGTGAATTACCAAGGCAGACCTTCCATCTCAATTCAATTCATATCATATAATCCAATGGGACAAACATAATGCTTTTCATAGACTACAAATTATGTTGTACTTGATGATGATCACATGAGCTCATTTTAGTTTAATAAGATATGAATTATTTTACATACGGAGTTTTATGTGATTAATCATGCATTTACCTTTTAGAGTTACATAACGAGTGAATTTTCTTATTATAAAATTTAATGTGCTTGAAATTTTATAAATGCACTGTAACCATAAATTCGTTAATGAAGAGCTAAAATACTTTTGTCAATTTTCAGGTGAGTTGAACGCACGATGTCTCATTTCCTTGTTTATCCAGGTAAGAACATTCGTCCAAGCCTATTAACGTTCCTTATCTTAAATGTTTCGCTAACCAACTATATGCGAAGTAATCAATGTTATCAGTATTCAAAGATTTCATAAAATACACTATTTGAATTAACCCATTGTTCTAATCCTAAGGATGGCATGAATTCCAGCCATCCATTCCATTAGCTTCATCCAGCAATTCATTTTTATCTTCCTCGGATTATAATACGTGGTTGTACCTTTAAAAAGAGATATGTCGAAAGGCACAATGTTTCAAAATACAGTGAAATTGTTCGTAAATAACGAAACAAATACAGTGAGATCCGAACCCCATATCTCCAAACACTCGGAAAATCCTAACACGATTCAGAAGAAAAGCAACATTAAGAAAGACGTAAATAAAACATTCATTAATATATTTTGTATATGATATCAAACATTAATTTCAGAAACAGTGTCATCAAAAAACTCGCAAAAACATACATCATTTCGACTGACGTGGCAGATCCTGTAAAGCGTTCAAAATCGAGATGTTAAAAAATAAAAATATCGCATCTCATTGGTTTAAAACGTGAAAAAAAAATTAAAAGACCATCGAAGCGATGGCGACAGACATTCAACATTTCATTCACTTGGAATGCCTTTGATCTCGTGTCTCGTTGGTGACACGTGAGACATAGTGGAGTGTCTTCTCCAAGAAAGAATGAGTCTATCTAATCGAGGACGAACCCTATTCATGTTTCATACATTGGTGTCGTGAACGATTCTTCACCAAAGATATTTTTTTTCATTCTAGGTCGTAGGGACACGTCTCTGGTTTCAAGTATTCTTACCCCTTCAGAATTTTTTTCTTTTTTTAGTTTTTCTTTTTTTGAAAAGGAAAGGAAGGAGTAACAAAACAAGGAGTGCAGTATATGACGACACAGCTTTTACTTCAAAATATATTTTAGATCCCACTCTGTAAAAGAAGGCCACAACGATGTAAAGGATTTTTTGAGAAAGATCCTTGTGCTTCTTGGTTTCAAATTATGGTGATATGTTATGTAAAACGAGAATTCTCCAGAGGTAACAGGTGAATTAAAACATCGAAACTTTACTCATAGAAAGAGAATTAATAAATTAATATTTCGTGTTTCAAAAAATACAGATTTAAGGTTTCGAACTCTTATTAATTTTTAAAATTTAATAGCTGTGTATTTTAAAATGAATGAGAGATTCATATACATTTCTCACTTTCATGTCATATCAAATGAAAATGACATTTGAAACCTAAATGGAATTTTTACTTAAATACTTTTTTTTTTTTTTTTTTTGTGGGGCTTTAGGGCTCGTCAACATCAAAGGTCATTAGAGCCCTTTTAAATACTATTTTCACTTAACAATTTTACATATCTAAGCAACGCTTTCAATCCATTAAAAAGTTCTTAAAAAAAATGCTTCATGAATGATTTTTGTATCTTGAAATAATTTGGATAGTAATTAAATCAAATATAGTATTGAGTCCATCATGATTAAGTGTATTTTTGAAATTTTAATTTTACATATCTAAGCAACGCTTTCAATCCATTAAAAAGTTCTTAAAAAATGCTTCATGAATGATTTTTGTATCTTGAAATAATTTGGATAGTAATTAAATCAAATATAGTATTGAGTCCATCATGATAAAGTGTATTTTTGAAACCATAATTGTGCTGTCACGTTCTGTTGGGATCCATTTTTTTGAAACACAAAATTATACTTCTCCTTGAGGATCTTCACGTAACTCGACCGACACCTATCCGCTGTTTTCCTTTCGGATTGTCAGTCTTTTGTACAATAGTGAGCACCCTCATTCTTTTGACGAGCCGAAGTTCGTGTTTCTCTTAGGTACATTCTGAACGATTCTCAATGCTCAACTGCAGTTTCGTACCCTTTGTTCAAGATCGCGGTTCCTGACATCGACATCTCGGATATCCAAACGATTTTCTCCCCCCCCCTTTTTTTTCTCGTGGATCGTTTAGAGCAGCCGTAACATCGTAGTAAGGTGGAACATACGGGAAGAACATCTTCAAACATTTTCAGCACTTTAAACGACTTTTGATAGTGTAATTTGAATACACAAGTATAATCGAGTGAGTGTCTATTTCTGGCAATATATAAAATATAGAATACCTCAAAACAAGAAAAAAAGCATCCATGCAATATAATTGTAAAATTAAAAATTATCAGAAACTGCTGCATATCAGTAATGTAAATGAGTTACCTCAACATACAATTATTTATAGAAGTTCACCCGGGTATATGTATCAAATTAAATTTTTTACTGACAATTTATAATTTATGTTTAAAATGTTTTGAGTATTAACATAAAAACTATTAGACCTGTAATTTACTGAATTTTTGACAAATTTTCAACACCATTAATTTCAACAAAAGTCCTTTTACATATTTTCTGGAAAAAAGTTAATTAATTGTACGCTTACTTCCAAGATGTAGTGAGCGGGAGTACATGGAAGCGGCTGTATATTTTTAACAGAAGGCCCTATCAATGTCTTTTGTGTAGGTCCTATCATTATTGTTACGATTTACGAGTTTGAGAGGAGCGAAATATAACATACTCTTTCAAACATATCTTTTCATCCAAACGATACAATGTATCTTCATTAGAACTAATACCTCCTTGAATTGCACCGTTTTGCATTAAAAATTACAGACAGACGTCCCGGCCTTGCTAATTGGTTGGGGGAGATGGCTATTTGTAACTTATTGCTTCGATATTATAGCTACTACACTGCTATTGGCACTACACTTGTCTATCTCGAGGTGCTTTATTTTATTCCAATTTTTTTAATCTATATCACTTTTAAATGATAGGAGTATAAGAAACGTTCATTTTGCCCCATTTGCTTTATGAGACCATTTCGTTTACAAATAGTACACCAATGCTATACAAGCAATTACCTCGATCATCTACATGTTTTAGTTGTATAGTGATCTAACTCTACAATGAAAAACAAGTCTTCCTCAAGAATGGTTAGAATGGGGTGCCATGAGAGAATGTCCGAATGTACTTACAGAAGGGAAAATAAGAACAAATAGCTTTGTGATGGACAGGTCTGAGAGATAACCTCGAAAGAAAAGAGAGCAAGACAAACGAAGGGACGGAAGCTCATATGCAGACACACATCACATGACAAGCAATGTGTGCGAGGTCACGCTCTACACATGGCGATCATCACTCACGAACATCAAAAGCAGCAGACCAGGCATGTACAAAAGGTGGTTCGTTGGTCAATTTCCTTCTCGTCAGGGGCGAGTGAACAGGGGAGGGCGAACGGAATCGGACCCTCCCCAAGAGGATAGAACTTTCAAAAATGATACAAAATTATAACGTGGTAATTAAAATTTTGTGAATATACTCATTTATATATAATAAGATAATTCAGACCACCCGTCCAGTAACGAAGAGAAAAGGTTAGGATGTGAGATACAAATTCAGAGGTAGAAAAAGATTTCCGAAAAATAAGGTTGGGATGTCATTTTGCAAAGTTCGGGGAAGTCCTTTTCTTCCTCAGAATCTGAATCTCACACCCGTAGTATTTTCTGAGCGGTACTTTTGAAACTCAGACGACGAAAAAGTTTTGACCAAAAAATCATAACATCTGACATTATATTCTCCCATTTTCTCTCTCGAATGAGAGTGTATGACCTTCCAAAAATAAATTGGAAAGAAAAGGGAACGGGAGCAAATTCGAAATTTTAAATGGAAATACTAGTTTGTGGTTACAGATAAAGGTGTAACTTTGTGTCGATCATATTAGAAGAAAGTAATAAAAATCCTAGATGCACACGTAGCCAGGAGGGAACTGGGAGGGGGGATTCTGGCCCCTGACATAACATGTTTAAGTAGCTGTAATGAAAGTAACTCATTCGTAAAAAATATTATAAATTTACAAATTTAATCATCCGCATGAATGAAACAATTAAACAATTTTAAAATAGTTTACTTACTTGATCACCATTAATAAATTTTTGACAAGAAGTTTGGGTCTCAACGGAAATAAATTTCCGACAAGAGGCCTGATTCCAGATTAAGTGTTTTGTTTGTAATAATGGTGGTTGTGTAACGGAAGTGCGAGATGTGAAGAGACCTCCGCAAGAGAAAGTTTTTACGAGAGAGAGTGTGCAGAAGTTCATCGCATGTGACTTGTCGTGACCCCATGTCACCTCGACATGTGACTGTCCCACCCGTAGCTCTGTAAGTTGCTTTTAATTTCAATCAAGCTCCAAGGAAATCTTTTAGTTTTAAATTTTGAAAGAAATTTTTTATATAGAATAAAGAATTATATTTACTAAAAATTATGTAATTTTCATATTATCCTTTAACAAATATAGAAAAATTGATAAAATTTATTTTCATTATAAACGAACACAAATCAAATAAACTTTTACCTCTTGAAAATTTCAAATGTTTGAATGTATAAAATAAGATGTTTGTCGTCAAAAGTATGAATGATTGTTCAACATTACAGATACGTGCGTTATCATTTGATCATGGTAAAGGCATTTCAATAGCTTTTACAAATCAGAAAAAACTCCTTAAGACACGATATTACATTTCGTAATAATATGCATAATTTCACAGTGAGAACATAGTCAACTGTTTTTCTGCCTTCTCTGTCCGTATGTACAATAACTGAACATGTATTCGAAACTAATAAAAGTTATATTCGTTTTGTAGATATCTGAAAGTAGATATTGCTTTAAGTCTGACCAATGCAAACAATTTAGTTTTGTTTTTGGGTAAAACTATACATGTACCATTTTTGATCCAATTTTTAAGACTGGTTACTTCCATTTGGGAAGGTATATGAAATACTATGACGCAACGTTCAAGAAAATGACATGAAACACCGTTTTAAAAATTAATTATTAAAGTTGTAGATGTAATTTTGATTGTCTGAAATGGTTTTTAACATAGTAAACCACGATCTTTCCTGAGATAAAGAGTTATTCTCTTTTAAATTCAACTCCTGCCAAAAAAAATTATGAGAATAGGTTCTTCGAGAAGAACCAGATCTGAGAACATCTGCTCTTACTCTCCCAATCAGTACCTTCACCTGCAGGGCAGGTGGAAACTTCCAAGTGAGATTATGAGAATAGGGAGTGACTATAAAGATAATGAGTTTACCTCTAGTTCAAAACGATATTCTCACACACTGTCTCTTTTGTAATTTATATTGCAAATCTGAAAAAGCAATATTTATCAAATCAATTTTTGTTAATAAATGAAAATTCTTATTCTACTACAGTTTTATTTACATTTGTAATATCCTCAACATAATTCTCGAGATGTTTGTCTAAAACTTAGTGAGCACCTACTTAAATATGCACTACTTATTGAAAGAATTTGTTGTTTTTGGCAATGTGGCGAATTCGTAATTCTATAAATTATTTAAACTTTTGCATGTGCAATTTTTTTCTAATTCCCGTTCAGGTGGGATTATCCCTTGCTAAGAGGGAGATACTCGTATGTTATGACGAATCCTTGTAAGGCATATTCATTGCCTACTTTTTATATTTCACGAAATAAACATCATTCCAAATTCATAGTCTCCTCAGAAAAATGTAACATCCTTATGAAGTATAAAACGACTCGTTACATGAATTATAAACATTTATAAATCAATGCCTTCACACTTAATTATAAATTTATAATTTGTACGTCACTTAAGCATTCGACCTCGATGGCCAAAACCAGGTTGGTAAGCACCTGCCGGGGCCTCCGTTAAAGACAGCAAACACGGCGCCATTTAGGACTCACTGCTCGCAGTAGAATAAGGATAGCTGTTAAGATGTTGTTTCTTTCGGTGGGTTAATTAGATTTCACCATAGAAGTTAAAGACAGCAAAATGGTAGAAAAATGCTCGGCAACATGTACATGCATTGAAAATTACTGTTAAATACTAAAAAATGTAAAAAAAATATTATTGCAACATTTAAATCAATTTTAATACATTATTATTCAAACATACTAAAAGGCGGTGCAAGTACTATTAATGTAGTACATGACATGTTAATATTGTCCCCAAGTAACACTGAAACACGGTTCTAAATCCACTAGATACTTCTGTAATTCGGCAGTATAAGAGAACGCAAAAATTAAAAACATCTCAGATTAAAATAATTCGTCTCTCTTTATGACTCATTCCCAATAATTAATGCCTTAACTATCATACTAACAGTTCAACATTGTTCCACGTACGTGGCATGCTCAGCGTTTTCTCTATGAGAAAAACCGTTTACATTGGGGTGTATAAAAATACGAGTGCTCTAAAAATACGTGCCTTATTAAATAGAAGTCAACCTACAAGTGAATGAATTTTAATGACTCAAATGAAAGGAGTAGTGATTTTACATTTATGATAGCGTAGGTTCCAGTGTAGTTGCGAATTTTGTAGTACTATTTATTAACTGTTCTGCTACAGACGGGTATCGCTTAAAACAGCGGTGGCTCAAAAGGTTTTCATGCACGTCAAAAAAGGCAATTACGCAACAATATGACGAAGTCCTTTCAGTGTTATGTTAACGCTGTAGTATGTCACAACTATTTCCATATGTTGTAGCATTGAAGATATATATATATATATATATATATATATATATATATATATATATATATATATATATATATATA
>NNCF01125919.1:1005072-1045337 GCA_002313205.1 Laupala kohalensis | reverse complement strand
TATATATATATATATATATATATATATATGTTTCCAACGTGAATATACTTTCACAGATAGGATTATTTTCCAATAATCCTAATACTATTAATGGAATCTGATTACTGAAATAAATGTATAATACATCTCGTATTATTATACTAAATTCTCAAAAACATTACATGCGAATTCAAAATTGCTACACAAAAATGAACTCAGGTCCTCTCATGTTTTATTTCTTAATTCTCATTTACGAAAAATTGATGTTACTATCTATGAGTTTATTTATGTATTATGTAATTAAATATAAATTAATGTGAATAGTAGAAGTAACTGATACCTAGGGTTTGATGAATAGACATAGCGCCCAAACCATGGTGCTCTGGTTACGCGACGTTTTCTAGCCTCAGCTGTGGCTCAGGTGGTAGTGTTGTCACTCATCAACAAGTCATCCTGGGTTCGACTCCCGATGGGGTAAGAGAATTTGTAGCTTTTCACATTAATGTCCATTAATGGCTACTGAAAAGCAAACCTTCTAGTATCAATAACTAACTATTACTAACTAGTTCTACTAACCCCTCCACGTGGGTCAAGTTATTGGTAAACCCAGCTAAGAGGCCCACCCATTTCTCACCTACATACCACTCAACTCCTTACTCCTGTCGCTCCATGTAGATAAGCTTCGATAGCACGCTACATTTCCCATTTACAAATACAATAATATGAAAAAAATGCTTGAAGTAATTTCATGTTAGAAGGGGAAACAGTGGACCAAATTGGTGTGGCATTGGGTAAAAAAGATCTGATCAATGTTTTGTAAATAGAACTCTTGAGTTTTATAGTTTATGATACTGCAGTTGCCGTTATGGATCGTAATTGATCACAATCACTATAAAATAGTTTATTCAAGTGAAACTCAAACTTACATCTCTGTTTGCATAATATTTTGACTCATTGGTGTGTTATCCAAGCACATTACTTTGCAAAAAGTTGTGTTTTTAGAACTAGCTGTCCGCATTCTTTATGCCTCAATTTTCGTCACGAAATGTCTGCCTTTGGCTATGTCACTATCTGGCGTTCGCTGAAGGTACCCATCCCAAATACTATTTCTCAAATGTCAATACAGTAGAACCCCTGTTAACCGGTCTGGTCGGGACCGAGACCCCGGCGTATTACCCTTTGGCCGGTTAATCCGATGGTAAAGTGAAAAATCGATTTTCGTTCAAAAAGAACCTACGATTTTATCCGGTTATCACGAATAAACGAGCAAATGTGACGTCATTGCAACTCATTTTATTGTACTGTCATATTATTGTGTGTATTTTATTATACACACACAAACGACCAAAAACAAAATTAAACATTACGAACTTATATAAACTTTGAAAACTTAATGTACATACATACATATTGTACATACAAGAACATTGAGAATCAAACTGCGAACTCCGTCACCCCATTTTACTTTCCAGGTGCTTCCCAGCAGAACTCCGTCAAACAATCAATGTTGAGTTACTACCTGCCTGCTATGAAACGCTCCACAGGATAGGTCGGTTAATCCGAGAACCAGTTTATCCGAGGTCGGTTAAGAAAGGTTCTATTGTAGTACGATACACTGGCACTTATACGATGGCACGTGGACAATTATTGCATATCGCTTCCCTCCCTAGCCCTGACCAATGCTTATACCCATACGGTGAAACTTCAGGATTAAAAGAACAAAAATAATACTAGCCATTAAAACAATCAATGAGCAATTTAGCGTAATTTATTTGTCACAGAAATACTACATTTATTTATTGTCTATATATTAAGTGGGGAATTATTCCATCAAACCACACATGTTAGAAGCACGAATAAGAGAAGTTAATCAGAAAGAGATGGAAGATTTTAATCCTCTTTTGAGGTCAATCAACTGTAGCAGAGATGTTTATGTATTTGGGGATTTAAATACAAGCTGTGATATAATAGTAGTATCGTTCAGACAGTTGCTTCATCAACATTCTAGGTATATTGCGTAACGTCTTTGCATTTGACACGTAACACAATGGTAAGATTTATTTGCGTTTATTTTTGTTTCGTTTCCATTTTGGTATCTTTGTAGTCATGAACAACAGTTCAACATTTGCATAAAATTAGGAATCTTCTCTCGCCTCATGACGAGCATTTTCTTTCATTCCCACATTTCAAAGGACCACTTGACGATGTCGCTAATGCGGACAATCATCGTGTCATCTTCCCCATAAATTACTTCCATTCAGGATCTAAGAAGCGTTCACTAATGTTTGTAGTTCGAGTGTGTCAGAAACTAGTCAAGCACATAACCACTCACAAAACTTTAAATAATGTTATCTAGTCCGTATATATTAAAAATAGTAATTATAACAGAATTCCATGTATTGAGGTGTATCAAAAACAGCGAATCACTAAGTATACTGTTTTTTAAAAACTGGTCTCTAGTTTGGCAAGAGTTCTTCAGTTTTGTGACAGTTTTCGTTGAATAACATTCTTAACAATCCGGAAAAGCAAGGCAAATTTTGTACTGTTCTTTTCTATGTTACATTTGTGATACGCGAGATAATGTTTTATGCAGATTCCATTATCAATTACTCGGGAATTTCTTTCAAAACCGTCCCACCTAATGTTTTGCCCGGGCGGGAGTGCCCGGATAACTTCAAGAGGGTGTTCTTCAAATATTTTCCAAATTTTATTAGACGAGTTGGTAGAGAGTAGTTTAATATTTTATATAAAAAAATTAAGACATTACAAAACACCCGCCAGGTCCCTCATACAACATTAAAAAGATACATCTGCCAATTGGACCAATGCAACACAAGTGTTATTATAGAGAATATACGATATAAAAATGAAATGAGCCAGCATGCAATTTTGGATTTTTCTCTTCTCTTTTATGAAAATAGAGGGAGAAAAATAGATGTTATAAATACTAGAGTAGTCGGCATCACATTTTTTGCGTATTTTTTTATTATTTTAGTAATAAAAGCACACAAAAACTTCAACTTTCCTAATTAGAGAAATATAATTTGATGAATGTTCACTTTGAGGACTTTTTTAAATTATAACTTGATTTTCTTATCGTTTCAGATTTGTATTTTAAATGACCTTTAAATCAATATGGAAAGAATTTTGGATGTGAGTTTACAGTATCAAGAATATTAAATATAGATCAAGTAGACAGGAACTAGAAATACTAAGTAATTGTAAGTCGTTCGTGCGCAAAATTGTTATAGAGGATCGTACTAAAAAAAGGAATATATTGCGTAAAAAAATTCAGTTCTTCCTCAAACTGTTTAGTGCTACAAAAAATTACAATATTCAATTTGATGATAATGTACGTATTCCATTATGTTAAAAAGCTACTTCGGTTCTAGCAGCATAAGCAGGGCATGTCCTCAGGCATTACCCAGAGTTGACCGCATGCAGTCCCGTTGCTTGCAGTCGACGCTAGGCGCCTCTTTTAGACGTTCTGCGCAGATGTTTTTCCTTTTATACGTCGCTCACAGTTCTCTGTTACACAGCGGCTTGTTACTCGATGGTTCATATCTCATATACTCATCCACTGCAAAAACGTTGCCAGTATTTTAAACGATTCCGTCACAGAGGAACCATTCGGAGTTGATGAACACGCAGTGGAACTTCGCCAAGATGAACTGGAGTTAATAAGACCCACACGAGTAAAAAATTATAACACCCATGACATGTATGATAAACCAGTTAAACCCGTGATATTTATGCGCAGGAAAATTGAGTAAAACTAAAATTCTGTACTATAATATGAACGTTTACTTTTATTTAGCGAGACTTTTTAATTTATCTGGATAATATAACATACTTTTCTGTATCATCTAGTTGTAGGCAAGATTCACTCGGTTTCATGTTTAGCATTACACAATGTTATGAATGAACAGTTATGAATGATATTCAGTAGAACCTCGATTAATCGGTGTGCACGATTAACCGTGGTTCACGATTAACCGTGGTGCTCACTCTTCCACCGAAAAAATATATAAATACAAATATTTCCACAGTTGTACTTCGGTTCCTAAACTTCCATGATGTAACGAATTTGAAAAAAAAACAGAACTGAAGTAAGGAAAATAATTTCAAGCCGCAAAAATCTACTTCATATTTCAACCCCTGATAACGTGACACGGAACACAGGTATGTACATAATTCGTTAAATAAAAAGTGTCTCGATTGACGGTGGTTTTCATTTATACGTGCGACCCCCACCATCCCTCCCCCATTACCCGGATAATCGAGGTTCTACTGTATGAAAATGAACAGTGAAGTGCAACGCAACTCACGTGCAATTCCTTACGTATATTGTGTATACCGGCATGGTCAGACGCGTCAGAGATGAAACATCTTAAAACGGCAGGGTTGTTCAACGGGGACGAAATCTACCGTCTTTGTGGGGAGTTCGATGGAACTGCCCGTTACATTATCCTGGACTGTGAGGCCCATGAAGCAAGAAGGAGAAGGATCTTGCAGACTCTTCACCAAGACTAAACTTCGATCTTGGCATCGGCAGATTCTCTCCCTAGAGCCTAGGCCACACACATGGCGATCATTGCCAAGTACCTTCCGAAGTTGATCATTGGCGAGTGGTTCTGCCGCTTTCCCGTTGACGATAGTCAAATATTCGATGCTGGAATGTATTGGAAGACTGGTCAATGTGAACGACAAGAATCTTCCAGCCCCGAGTCCAAGACAAAGGAACCGCGTTCCTTGTCGAC
Organism: Laupala kohalensis; assembly: GCA_002313205.1. Taxonomy (NCBI): domain Eukaryota; kingdom Metazoa; phylum Arthropoda; class Insecta; order Orthoptera; family Trigonidiidae; genus Laupala; species Laupala kohalensis. Next base: position 1,040,598 of record NNCF01125919.1, on the reverse strand, counting down.
TGCTTGTCGATCTGGCTGCACGTTCGTCGAAGAACCCCAATAGTCTGCGTAAATTATATCTTAATTCGATCAAGTCTGTATGTAAGCAAATATGTGAGGATATAATACAAGCAATAAGGATAAGTTATATGATCTTCAAACAATATTTATTGAATTATTATAATTATAACCTATTATTTTTTAACTCAGAATACCGCATGCGTTTAAGCTATGAATGTCGCTATGAAATTTTGTTGTTACATTACGTTGCATAAAATGGGCATATAGCTATATATTCTTAATACCTATTTTACTTACAATAAAGCTCCGAAAATTGTTTCTGAACAAGAATGTATTGCTGAACAAGAATGATAGGTTAAATACGTATTCCACGAATTTCGATTTAATAATGATTTCAACAAAAAAATAACAATAACGGTTTCTCCTTTTTTAAAACGATATGAATCCCAACTTGAACAAAGTTTCGTTTGAAATATTTTGAAAGTTATGTGTATACAAATATATGAATCTTTGGCAAGGCTTGACAAGTGTGGTGTGTGGCCCTAGCTTACTATCGGATTTTTTAGTATAGACCCCTGATTTCTAATAGCTGAAGAAAATACAAAAAAAAAACGCAGAAGAACACAGTTACCACCATTGGATTTGTAATTTTGTTGTGCATAAACGCAAGTCAGAAATTTCTTTTTGCAAATGAATATTAATTTTTTACAATCTGATTGTATTTGAAGCGCGATATTTTTGCGGTTTTTGCCGACTTCATTATTTTTTATAAAATGAACTAAGAGTGACAAAAATAATTCTTATTCACCGAGTAAACACTGTTGTAATTTTGACAGCATTTATTCATTTCAAGCTTCTGCATGCAAAATATAATGAATTATCAATTGTTTTGAAATTTTTGCTAAAACCGACCACACATTATTAAAAAAATAAAATTTACACTGTCGCACTCAGAATACTGTCATGATCACGCTACAATTCAATATAAACGTTTAAAACTATTTGTAACCTCCAGCAAGTTATAAATAAAACCATGTTTTTAATTAGGAAGCAGCAGTGGAGTTCAGCCGCGCGCTTTGTTGCCGCGCGTATCACTCCACTGACTGGTATAATTTTGTCAGCTGTGAATCGAGTCTGTTGGCTGAATACTATTGGCAACAACGCGCGTGACTAAAATGCACCGCTGGCCGAATATTTATGATATTATTTATCAATTGATGGAGGTTGAGTAAATAGTTTTAAACTTTTAAATTCAATTGTAATGTGATTATGACATTCTTCTGAGTGCAAGAGTGTAAATTTTATTTCTTAATAATGTGTCTGGTCTTTTTAGTAGTGTTTTCGAAAACAATAACTCATTACATTTTGTATGTAGATGCTTGAAATTAATAAATGTTGTCACAAATACAACAGTGATCATTCGCTGAATAAGAATGTCACTCTTTTTGTCACTCTTAGTTTATGTTATAAGAAGTAATAAAGTCGACGTATCGGCGAAAACCGTAAAAATATGACGCTTTTTGAAACATTTTAAGTTTTAAAAAATTAATCTTTAATCGTGAAAACAAATTTTTCACTTGTGTATATGCAACACAAAATTACAAATCCAATGGTGGTAACTGTTTTCTCCTGCAATTTTTGTAGTACTCCCCACAGCTATTAGAAGTCAGGGGTCTATGATAAAAATTCGATAGAAGTCAAGGGCACAGTGCTCTGGTGTCGTTGTCTTGCGGACTTCACGATAGATTTTCTTCATAGAATCATTTCGGGCTTCACATGCATCGGCCAGTCTGAGCCTGTCTCTTGAGCCTCTCATCCAAACCAAACTACTTCCAGATGTGAGCCATTTGTCTTGTTTACCCTCTGCTCAAGACCTCAAAGCCCTTCAAAAGACCTTTCCTAACAGCGTTAAAGAACAAATGTGCTTCTTAGAACTCTTATTTTCCCTTGTCACTGTTACCCAAATACTATGCATCAGATTAAGATCAGTGGTTCACAACTTTTTAGACTCGCTACTGCCTTCATCTTAAAATTCGCTCCGACAGCGCTCTTAGTTTCACAAAAATCGTATAATTGAACAAGACAGGAAAATCTTCTAGTTTCCTAAAAAATTTTGTCATATTATTATAACTATAAATATGAAGTGGTAGTGACAAAATACTACTTAAAAACCATTAAAAAATATTATTTGAAAAATTCTTGTTTGTGTAAAGGGGAATATTATTAGTACATTACATTTAAAGTTATGGCGTCGTTTGAGGTGGTAAGATACCTCTGGAAATACTTCGCACAATTTAGAGAACAGTATAAATCAGGGGTCGGCAACCTGCGACCCGCAGGGACAACTGTAACTGAAAACATGATATACTGAAAAAATATAATATGTGTTTTGAAATACACATACACCTCCTTGGGGAATCGACTCGTCTATGTATGTTGCGTGTTCGTCTTTATTTTCTGAAATAAAATAGTGTAAACAACCTTAACATGTTTCTTCATTTACTTTTTACATCTGAACAACCCCGGACTTTTGTAAGGGGATTAATGACATTAAAATATAATTTATTTTTTATTCAACATTATTAAAGTATTATGTTGCGTATCCACGCGACCTGCGAGGTACGATGATTTGACTATGTGGTCAGTGAGTGTGAAAAAGTTGCCGAACCTTGGTCTAAACCATTTATTCCGATAGGGTTAATTAGCATTTCTCCATGCGTATAACATCTAACAAATGTAATACTTCTAGAGATTGTTTAATGTAATTCTATTATTAATGTTCACTATATAATCAAGATGAATAAAGAAATAAAGACATACGACTTTTTTATAGAGAAGCGCAAAATAAATCGTAATAGTTCATTAAAAAAATGTCGTGTCTTAAATAGTTTATTTTTGAAATATAATTTCACTCTGTAGAAATAAAGTCTGTCGTAAAATGTGGTGTCTAAACAACGTTCGGAAATTCGGTAAATTTACCTCCAATTCCTGGTGACGTAAAACTGTGATTCAAGTAGTGTTGATTTATCAAGTTTTCAGTTTAATCTAACTCCAATGTAAGTCTTTTTTAATCACTGACAACAATTTGTAAGTAAATTCTGTTTTCTTTGAAATAAAACAAATATAAAAATTATCAAATTATTTATATTACAGTATTACAAACGTGAGACATAATGCACTAAATAAGTTCACACTTGAAAAAGAAATACTGAATCTTTACCCCATGTATTTTCGTAAAATACACAAATTTTATTTTATTACATATGGTGAATATCATGACCAAAAGTTAGCGCCAATGTGTTTTCAACTTAACATTAACACAAACGGACGTGATTTTTTAATCTTCTGCGATTTCGATCGATTCGTCTTTTCGTCAACCTTACATTGAACCTAAAAGCTGTTCGTAAATAATATGCAAATCCCAATATTTACGAGAAATTGAGACATGTAAATAGACAACGTTCTAAGTGCCAAAAACATGTTTTTACTAGAGAGATAAAAATCTGAATAAATGCTATAATTGATAATAAACATTATTCAAAAATCATCATATATTACTTGTTTGATGTTGAAACTAATCGTGCCTAATATATCATCCAAATTTAATGTATTCTGTTGAAACCATTTTAGTCGTTAAATAACTTATGTTCGAAATGCAGTCTGTAATTTCCAAAAATGCTCCAAATACCGCAGATATTTCCCAAAAGTGTATGTGCCCCGCCTATTTTTATTGGCATTACGACAAATAAAAATAGTAAAATAATATAGTACAATGAATATATATTTGAAAAAAAATAATTTAAAAACATACTACAATTTTTTTAAAAATTATATGGTAATATCGATTTCCCCGATTATTATTGCATAATACACACTTTCTGCGATGAAAATACCCACGCACTTTTTTGACCGTCATAGCAATTAGAATATCAACAGAAGGTACTCACAACTGTTACCACAGAATAGGCGAAGTTAGAAAGAACGTTTCACAAATAATAAAAAATTAGAAACTTAGAATGTTTCCCATTTATGCCTCAATTCTCAACCAATACCAGACGTCTGTAGCAAATCAAACGTGAGGCCCAACCTCTGCAGTCCGTTTCAACCTCCTCTTGCCATAACTCTGTCAATTTCCTATGATTTACCCCCAATCGTCCTCCGGGGATGCTTTCAACAATCAAGAGCGCGCTGGGGTCTCCCTAACAACCATTGCATTACTTCCAGATGTGCACCATACGTCCCTCCGCATAGGACCTTACAGCTTTTCGATTGTCCTCTGCATCCATCGCCCAGTACGCTTCTGACCTGGCATTTTCCCTTTTTGAAACTTATTTGTCTCTTGAATAACGGAGAGCCAGATGTTGGGTGGCGGGAAACGACAAATGCAGAGAACAATGAGAATACACGAGTGTCATAAAGTGAATGACAGAGGGGCTTATTTACCCTCCACCCACGCACTCAGCTTTCGGGATGTTTACAATTGCAAACTCTGCCAAACAGTCAAATAATTATAAATACGGCTCTCTCTTCACTCGCGGAAAATTATTTTATTTTTTTGGATCAGTTATTTTATTTTAGTATTTGTAAATGGGAAATGTGTAGTGTGCTATTGAAGCTTATCTACATGGAGCGATAGGATGTAGGAGTTGGGTGGTAGGCTATTGCAGGGGTGCACCCAGGATTCATTTATGGGAGGGGCTAGAGGAATGTGAACATAGGTTCGATGGGATATAAACACAGGTGCTCACCCCCCTTAACCCTATGACACAATCCCCCTCTCATAAATAAGCGAAACTCTCCCACCCCCAGAAAAAATACCCCCCTTTGCTTTGACTCACTATCAAGTCATATTCCAAATATTTAGAAATATTTTACAACTTTATCCCACTTATTTACCCTAACTACATAATAAAAACATGTGCAATCCAAGTGCATGTGCTTTCTCATACTTTTAAGATCCTTATCAATATAGTACGCAAACTAACTTTACAAAGAAAAAGGCAACGATTTTCATGCATCATGCAAAAAATTTCTGAGGTCAATAGTTTACTGGAAGTCGGAGAATTTGCATAATCTTCATATATGCCTATAAATCAATTTTGATCAAAAAATTATGCTCTATGTAGTTTCGATTTGATGAGTCTCTTTTTTTTTTGTTTTTTTTTTCGTTTTACAGAATAATTCTTAAATATATACTTGAAGGGGGGGGGAGTATAGCCCCTTTAGCTCCTCCCTGGACCATTGTTAGCAGGTGGGCCGGTAAGCTGGGTTTACCAACAACTTGGTCCACGTGGAGATGTTAGTAAGAGTAGTTAGTAATAGTTAGATTAGTATTGATACTAGGAGGAAGTGGATAGAGGAAGGAGGGTTCGCTTTTCAGCTTGTGAACTGGGACATTAATGTGAAAAGTTATACATTTTCCTAGCCCCACCGGTAATTGAACCCGGGATGACTTGGTGATGAACAAGAACGCTACCACCTGAGCCACCGGAGGGGTTGTGTCGGTTCAGAAAGAAATGAGAAATTCTTAAATGGTTTTGGTAAAAATATTTTCATAATAGTATAATGGACAAGCGAATGACAGGTTCCATATTTAACGAGTTATTCAATAATTTAAGAACAGCATATTTAGTTATTTACAGGTACATAACATTTAATATAAATGTGTATGTTATACGTAACCACACGAGTATATATTACACAGGGGGTAAATAATTACGTGTCTGGACCTGTGTGGAAACTAAATTCACAGTGTATTAACAATGAAATCACAGTGAGAGCTCTAATTACCTTGACGTTGGCGAGCCCTAAAGCCGCAAGAAAAAAATCACTGTTTTAACAACAGCAGTTATAAGATAATTATTGAAAAAGAAGAGAAAAAATAGACAAAATTACAAAACTATTACAACAATAATAAATGTAAAAAAAATAAAAAATGACAGAAATACGTAAATAATTTAAAAGTAATCCACACGAAACAAGTTAAAATTATGGTAAAGTATCTAACGTATTTGGTTGAAAATACCTTTTAAGATAGCTTATTATGCAATGTGCTCGGAAATAAAAAATCACAAAACTTAACAAATTACCGTTGATAAATGTAAACGTATATTTAAGCAATAATCTAATTTCGTTCTATGTAGATGTATGTACTTTCGCTCCTAGTTGAAGCATGGGACTTTCAGAAGATGAGGCCAAATTTCATTCTCTCCTCTGCCAAACTCTTAATTTCTTTCCACGACATTCCCATCTGGTCGGTTTCTTCAACAGTCCATTGTATTCATGGACGTCTAAATTAGTTTTAAACAATGGTCTTAAATTTTATTGGATTTAAAAAATATTATTCATTTTCTCAAAGTATACTTAGGGGTTTTTTTTATTTAAAATGATGAATCAAAATTGTAATTATTTTACTCATATAAAAAGCGACTCTCATGACAATTTCACTACTCCGACCCCATGTCTAAAACGACGAAAACCATTCCTTCACGAGATCTCAAGAGACTGCGCCAACATTTGAGTTTGTTTTTTTCCCTTTCCCCACAAATGCTACGCCTGCATGTAATTACTACGTCAGCAGTGTTCTCCCTCCCTAGGCAACGAATGGTAAATAGCTGCTAAGGAGAAAAGTCACCAGCGAAGTAAATTGGGGTTAAATATAGCGCTGAGGGCGCCCTAGTGTCATGACAGATATTTTCCGTTACTGAGTTACATTTTTGAAGGATATTCTGAGCGAGTCCCAGTCGACATTTTACTCCGAATTGAAGAAATCAAATATCATATACAGAGCCCATTTCCCTCATAGTCGGAGATTGGTTTGAGGGTCAACATAAACATTAATTCTAGGGGAAGATATATTACGGTATTACCAGGGACGGAGTATTTAAATTAATTGTACTATGTACGTACATTTTTGAAATTTGGAATAAATAATGCGAACAGTTCATCGTAAGGTTGTTTTATGTACTTAATTTAAAAATAATGTAAATCTCTTGAAATCAATCAAACTAGATTATTAAAAATACAGAAACATTCTTTGTTTTCATTTCAACTCTACGACTGTCTTCGCTGAAAACTCATTTCTCTAAAAATTTGGTTATCCTATTAGTCCTTATCTTTCAATTTATATACGTATAATTAGATTAAATATTTTCATGTGATCGTAATCTTAATTTTAACTTTAGAGTTAACCTGGAAATACTTCGAATGTGAATGAAAACTACCTGAATTAATTTGCCTCGAAATACCTCGGAAATCGTATTGGTCGAATCAAGTGGTATCACCCAACAGCATTGACGTCTATTCACTAATTGTAATTAGAAAGGCCAATCAGAAAAATCATTCGAAAGGTCAAACCCATTATTTCACGTTGACATTCTAAATCTGTAAACTAAAGGGAAATTTTAATTTAAAAAATCAATATCATGTTAACCACCCTCACAATTATACATGTTAATTGCTTGACATAGCATTAAATACTAAGAACTGCAAGGTTTTGTTTTACCAGAATTTTATTCAGAATTTGTCTTAATGTGAAGGTAACAATTAATAGACTTAAAACTATGTGTTATTGAGACAATCTTTTTCTTTTTTCTTTTTTTCAGACAACTCAAATTATTTGCGGAATCTACTCGGATGTTTGTACCAAATTATTTACACGCTCTCTTCCACTTCAGATAAATTTGCTTAGTAATTTTGTTTAAAACAACAAAACGTTTCTGGGAAAATTGGAACGCCTTATTTTATTCCCCTCCCTGCGTCTACCAAATCTTGGAAAGATCCTCTCTCCCAAAAATGTCTGGAAATCCTGTACAACTCCCCGGAGAAAATTTTGTGAAAGAAACATTAGGCCATAACATTGTATTGCTTTCCGCAAAAATTGGGGAGGTTGCAAGCCCTTCCTGTCTACTGTTGTGATAACTTGAGTGTCAGCTTTCTCTGTACTTTCGCAAGAAAATGTGAGAAGAGGAGACAAGCGTTCGAAGTGTTATCTGCACCAGGGAAAAAGGTTACAACGGAGATGCAACAGCGTCCGGAGTCTTAATGTGCGGAAGTGTATACAAGATGCGGATTACATCAGTATCTTCCATCCAGGTTTACAACGATTTATGTTTTCGCTAACAGCGACGGATGGGGAAATCGGATATTAGCGAAGGACAAGTGACTTCTCGTAACTCTATAAGATGGTTGGCCAAGAGAAAAAAATTGAATAATGTTGCTTGATTCATCTTGGGTTATAAATCGATCTGATGGCATAATCGGTAAAAGCGAGAAATTACGGCTAGGAAGCCCGCTTAATGTGTGAATATTTCAATCATGTATGGGTCTTTCTTTTCAAATTAGACAAAAAAATTCCCGACTCTTCTAAAAGGGTTTTTTTCTACTTGTATTATCGAAAAACTAATGAAAAACACCTACATATAATATTTTCATTTATATTTTGCATAAAATAATAAAAAACCCATTTTTCATGAAAAAAAGGACATAACTCGGAATTAATTGCAAAGTAACTTCAAAATTCTTTATATAAATTATGTATAGATATTTTTTAGATTCTTTGTGAGTCCACTGAAAAGAAATATTACTGAACTGAATTCTTTTACGTACCTGAGATAAATTGTGACGTCATAATATTAAAAAGGATGAAACTTTTAAAGAATTATTTCCCAAAATACACCATTGATTTTCGAGTTATGTGATTCATAATACTTGGAATACATATAAGTATTTAGGGCAAAAAATTTCTGTCATGGTTACTTGGAATTAACTGAGATTATTGTCGTTTAAAGTTGACATTATTATTTTTGTCCACAATAAATATGTAGCATTTTCTTATTTATAACAAAAAGTTAGTTAAAGCTGAAAACGATTCTTATCCTTTTAACCCACTCGAAGGGTTTTTATAAACCTTAGTATTATTTCAAGATGTTTGTTTGCCTGATAATCAGTGTCGGATCTATGGGGGNNNNGATGTGTATAAGAGACAGACTCTTAACTGATAAAATTGAAGTTGATAAATGGCATACTTTGTAAAAGTGTTACCAGATTACTAATTGTTATTAGTTTTGATTATTAATAATATAATTGTTATTTTTAATTATCTATTTTATGCATTTTATTTAAAGATATTTTTTATAAAATTTGTGTTGTACAACAATAATTTTTAAACAAAAATGCTGCTCGGTTAGTCGTTCCCCCCGCTGATTACGGTCTAGATCCGCCACTGCTNAAATTTGTGTTGTACAACAATAATTTTTAAACAAAAATGCTGCTCGGTTAGTCGTTCCCCCCGCTGATTACGGTCTAGATCCGCCACTGCTGATAATTAATTTATGGTTTTGGTAATTGTTCCACTAGATTTAAGAAAGAAATGCTTCCGTGTGACAGGGTTATCATAAGTCCCTTTGTTTGCTGCATAGGTTCGAAGCATAAACATGCTTCGACTTTTCCCATCGATCTACAGTTTTTTATTTGAGGGGACAAACATAAATTCCTAGGTAGACTGTGAGTTATTGTAAATGAACTTCCTGATTTTAAATTGTAAAGTCTTTACAGCTTTGTACTTCCTCCCCAATTCAGTAAAATACCACGAGATGCCCATTTTCCTCGTCAAATGTTGCACAAACAACTATCCATTAAATTTCTCCTTAGTATGATGAACCTTCTCTTGCTTGATTGTGGAAATATGATCAACCATCTACTGCTTGATTGTGGAAATATAAGTACAGCTCGGTATTGTCTCCGTACTAAATTATTACGGTCAATGAGATACCTATAATTTCATAATGGTACAATCACAAAAAACGAGGGAAATATTTCTTGAAGACAAAGGAATTGCAACCCGTCTTGTGCATCGAATGTCCGAGAAACTTAACATTCCCAGCTATTGGGAACCTCAAAAAAACCGAACACAAATGGTAAGCGCGTTCTCGTGAATGTTATGTGCATATTACAAAATAGACACTACTAGGGATTTAATATAAGAAAATAAAGATGATTTTAATTTAAAAAATTAAATAATCAAATTTTTTATCGCTTTATCATCTGCATTTGCTCAAAGATGAATTCAAAAGTCCTGAATTGAAGCCAGCGCCGGATTTAGGATCTATAGACCCCTAGGGTCAACCTGTGATGCGGGTCCTATGGGGGGATACTGCCCAGGTCAACGGGGATCGGGGATTTTCTAAATCATTAATCTTGAGAATGCGCGTTTTAAAACACTTATTTGGTTACAGTTTCCCATTTTTTTACAAAAACAGTGTATTGCACAGTACTAGAAGAATTGAGTAATAAATAATAAAATTTTAAAATCTTTTAAGTTTAAAAATAAATTGGCTTTGCTTTGAAAATTATATTTAGATAAGTACACCAAATTATGTACAATACATGTTTTTCGTCTAAAATATGCAAACATTAGATATTCCAATTTCAATCGAAACGATGCTGGTCTTCGGTCTGCACTGCCAATGTCGTGTCCTATAAATTTGAAATAGATTGATTAATTTTCTAATTGTTAGAATTTTTTAAGGTGCGGGTCCCCTTGTCGTTTTGGCTCCTAGGCGCGCACCTATATAGCATGAGCTTATATCCACATCTGATTGGCGGATCCAAGGGGGGCAAGGGGTGATCGACCCCTCAGGAATGTAAACTTGACTTGACTCTGTAGAATACACAAACGCGCCTTAATTATTTTATTTATTTGATTAACAATATCTAGAAACCTATTCCTAGTCATCGGGATTTACATTACTTGTCCTTTTCATTGCATTTCGTCCTGTATGGTAAAGGATTTTTGTATGCAGCTCACTGCTATTGTGCCCAGAAATGCATTTCAAAAGTAGCACGCAAAAGTACAAGACTGAAAATAAAATAAATATTTCTACTGTCCTAATGTATTCTATTTCCACTATTAATAAAACGGGTGATTCCTCGGAAGATGAAAATATCAGGGGGGAGGGAAGTTGACAATGTTTCACCTCCTCTCCCCTCCCCAAGATAATGCTGGACCCGCCCGATGGAGCGTACCATCTCATTTCATTTCTCTCCATTTAACCCAATAATTCTTCTTATAAATTATAAAGAGTGAATTTATCAGATACGATTATTTGCTCATAAATGAGACAAAATCTGGATATGAGAAAATATATTAAAATGAATGTATGAATTGCGATGAAAATCATTTTGATGGGATTACATGTGTGAGTTTAGGTTGAAGGTCCACTCTGCGTAGACAAATCGTCCATTAAGAACGAATAAGAAGTCAACTGACATTCGTAAAGATATCAAAGATGTTATTCGCGAAGATGATCAGTTTTGATAAAAAATCTGTTGATTTACTTATGTGTATGCCAATGGCAGTAGCATATAGGTAGGGTAACTGTGGACGGCAGGAAGCGTCGCAATCAAAAACCGGAAGCTCTATTTCTTTTTCAAATGCTGTACCAGTGCAACTTGTTCCTTCGAGGGATGTTGGACCTGCTTGGACGCCTAAGCAGCAGAATATCTCTGGCGAAAACCGTTGCGCGTATCCTGTGACGTGCCTTGAGACCAAACTCCGAATTTTCTCTACTTTCATATTTCTGTGATTCTCTATCATTAATACCCTGCTAGTATTACAATTTTATTGTGATATTCTCAAAATGAACTAGTTCTGTGTTTCCCATTTTGTAATGCAGGAGAGGAAAGTATTATTATTATTATTAATACTATTTTTATTATTATTGAGACTTTTGATATTAAAATAAAAAATTAATGACATTCAACACTTTAGATATAATCAGTATAACGCTTTTTTTACATTTAAAACTTTACTCTGAATTAAAGCAATAGGTCTAGAAGAAAACACGCAATCAGCTCCTTTTCAGGGAAACAATCACTAAGCGCTACTTTTCACAACAATCGAACAAGAATCCATGATGGTATAGCAATATAACATGTCTTATACTGGATTATTTTTTCGATTGAATGTTTGGCATATCCAATCCAAAGCTCATTAAATGAAAAAATGTTTATTTTATATTAGGGGAAGACCTTACGCGGGATTTGAATTTACCTCCGTCGCCCGATTAATGAAGACTTATACCTGGTTATCACCTGGAGAGTTCTAAGAAAAGCTGGGCTCAATACTCGTAGGACGTGACTGGCATCGTCGTGTTCCTGTCATTACATTGGTTTGTTTCCGATCGTCGAGAAACGACTCTACTTTATTGGACGACACAAAAGCTCTCTGTTTGTAAATGCTTTATCTTCTGTAGGAACTTTCTACCTATTTTCGTGAAAGTTAGGAATGCTACCTCAACATTCTTTTCTCTATACTTTGCTCTGAGTGCGAAATTTGAGTATGTGCGATTGTTGAAGACCTCCAAAGATTGAATTTCTAGACAGGAAGACGCATGTGAGAACTACGCATGTGAACATCCTACGCATGTGGGAGCATCATGTCCCTTTCACTCTATGAGACACGTTCCTCCGACACACCTTTCACCTTTGACATCAAGTAGAATGAAATGTGAGTTTTCTGATATAATTGCATAGCACTGGGTACTGAAATAGAAACATTGTTCTCCTAACAGCTCGGTCAGTTTACTGGCTTCAGTTACGAACAATACCTCAATTTATTATAACTAGAATGAAATCAGAAGAATTTTAACTACTTATGAAGTAAGAGGAAAATATTATCATTACATTACAAATTTTTTCATAATGTTTCAGTCTTCATCCCTCTCATATTCGCATTCCATGTGTGAAAAAAATTAATGTTTTAGTGGTCTGGGGCGTTCGCAAAAGAGGCAAGACAAAATATTTTTAAAGTGATTCAAACACAAAATGTCATCTTTATACAAGAACAATGTACGTCCCTGTTCTTGTCCTTTATAATATATCTGCAGTTTTATTCAATCAGGATGAATTTTTGCACACTTTAATTTAAAACACGAGAAATATTTAATTTCTTTTTTTTTTAGCAATTATCCCCGTGTCCTCTCCCTAAATCATTGATAAAGTGCAATGTCATGCACGTGCTATGAATGTGTTTTAGTAATTGTAAAGGAGAAAATTTACTCTCAAAAAGCTTTGCCAACACAATTTCCCAATAGTTTGCAGAATCTAGTGATAGATTGTAAAATTACAATGTAGCTTATTATGAACATAATAAGAAATGTGATCAAACTTGTGAGCCCTGAGTTTATTATTCGTTCTGCAAAGATGCAGCAAGAAAGACTTTTTTATACGAAGGGAGACAATATTACGGGTAAGAACGTTTACTCATCCAATATAAAAATATCTATGTGCGAAAAATGTGTGTGTACCTTCATAAAGTGTGTGTTTTGCCTCCCGCGATGATAAATTTGATCATTGAATGGTTTCAAAAATCAAATACTTCTTTTAAATAACGTGGAATCAGTCGAATCAACTGAATAAGGAAGGATGCTTGCACATAACACTCCGAAAGTACTAATATTATTTAACAAAATTTTCAATAGATATCAACGGATATTCAAGAAGGGATGTTTGAGCAATAATTTAAAATATTATGCAAAAACAAACAAACAACAACAACAAATTTCGGGTAATCAGACGTGGAAAATAGATACGTGCATACTCTGAATGTAACAATGTATGTTGTATTACGTTAATAGCTTTTTTTTGTTATATATCTGGTTTTAATTAATAAATATTCGTTGTCGCAAATTTTGGAGGCTATGAAAAGTCTTTACCACTCAAGTTTTGGTACAACAGATCTTCAAAAATACTATTGACCTAGATCATAAGCAAATTTTGGTCAAAGTGACCCCGTGGGTATATCTTCAAAATATCGTTTGAAGTCTCGATGGTATCCAGACGCTACGAAAACGATGTATCGACAATATACACTGGAACGGATCCCGACATTTGAAGGCACGGATTCAATTAGTTAATCCATGCCTTCCCGTGTGGTCATGTACAGTTTTTCGACTATAAATTTATTTATTTCTGCTGTAAATTTTGTTCACTCCGGCAAAAAATACACCACTTTCATTTGCGGGAGTCTCCATTTTCTTCTAATTTTGAGTTTATTTTTGTTTTATTTTAGTGATATGTTCTGAGTGTTGAAATAAATATTTCTAATCAATGGATGAAGCATGCGTGTGTTATGTTTGATTCAAAGCTTGAAATTATTATTGAAATACTTTTACATTGAAGAAGGAACATATGAAATAAAGTGAAAAAATAACTATGATTGGAATTTGAAAGGATGAGTTTACAAAAGCAGTTTCCCGTAATTATATGTTCATTACAAAAACAATTACCCACCTTTGTTCTCGATGTTGACGATTATGCAAACATAATTTATACTGAAATAGCTTTCAGCGCAACCAAAATTAAAGAAATAATTGAAAACAATGTACAATACTCTTTTCTGATCTTAAGTACTAAATGACCCAAGATTTATTGCAATTATAATTAAACAGAGAAAGCAACAGCATTCAATTAAATTTACATCAGAGGAATTATAATTTTCGCTCCAGCCTTTTGTTACAAAACAAAGGTTCCATAATTAAGGGCCACTCCTAAACGACCGTATGCACGAACTTGGGGTTTGTTGATTAAAAAACAAGAATGTTTACATTTTTAACAACCCTTATTGAATTCTTTCGATCGACTGAGGCTAAAATTATCACTGATTCATACGATATTATAATTTATGCTCTATCCTATCTACGATGTTGCAGTATCATAACATTCTTAGTGTGGTGTAAACGGTAATTAATTTTGGGAAGAGGTTCTTGGGTACAGACCATAGCAGTTCACTTATCAATATTCTTCTGAAACTTTGGGTGAAATTGTTACGTAGCCACGAAGGGTCCGATCGGTCCCTTCCCTAAGTTTTTATGTTGAAATAAAGCACTTTATCTATACCAAATGTTTATTTTTCATTTGTTAATTATTGAACCGCCGAATTAAACAATTAAATGAAAGATAAATGAGTATTAATGACAACACGGTTTCAACACATGAAAACCTACAAGTACAAAAAGAAGTTTCTCTGTCGTTTGCGGATTACCCGTATACTAGATGGATTTCAGCTCTCGTATACGTCAGAAAATTATTGAATGAAAATTTATATATTTTGTAATCACGATATCGTCTTATTATGATTGTGAACTCTAAGTGAACTCAGATTCACAGTTCCTAGCGTCCCATATCAATTTGGAAGATTAAGAATAGTCCCGGGTGTTCTCTGTACTGACTCATTTTTCTCAATGTACTTCTACTCCACTCAGGGCCCGGACGGGAGTATACCCGGACCGGCATTTGTTCGGATCGCGTGTCACCGGCCTTAGATATATCAAAAGAAGAATCTTCAAAACTCAAATCCTGGACAAACTATCACCATTCCTTTCTGGGTGACGTTTCCCGTTGTGTCCACTTTCAGCGAGAACCTCCAGAGCCGCCGATGACTAGTCAAACAGCATCCAAAACAAAACACAATCCCCCACCTCTTCTCCCCCATCGCCTGAGGCGGTGGAACATCTGCCGGCAGCAGACAGCGCTCAACAGCGAAGAGGACTCAGCTGCTGCCGTCGTCTCCCAGCCGCCGTCATTCACGAGGTCGCGGAGCGTGCAGTGTAGGGAGGGGAGTGATGGTAGGGAGTGCGGTAGTGGAGGGGGAAGTGCCTTGGCCGCTGAGGAGACGACGGAGGGGCGTTGGAGTGCAGTCGTCGGCAGGACGCGATCGTAGTCGGATGTGCGGTGAGGATCTCGGCATACGCATTTATATGTACTCTAGTTTTCTACTCGGTTTTTGTCAGTGATCGACTTGGACTCCGTCTGTATTGATTTCTTTTTTAATCCATTTTTTCTTCTTCAACGAGGTCCTTGGTTCGTGACCGACCTCATTTCTTTGGACAGAATCAGTTTTATCGTTGATCACCATCTACGTGTTACTTCTGTATGTGTTCAAGTTGCCTCTTGTTTGGACACAAGTAAACATTGTGATCGACCCGATTATTTCGAGGGCGGCGGTCAACGCGGGTCCGTTACACCTGATGTAGCCACCTCCGCTGTCACCCATTCAGCATCATCGGACCGCTTCTCACGTGCTGGCAACGTTTATCTGCTCTTCTCGAACAAAGAGGAAACGTTGTCTGAATGTGAAACGAGCTCACGATTACTATTGTGCTGCAAAGACAAGCTGAGTGAATAGATAATTAGCTGAAACTTTGGTTTTATTGTGTGTTCTGTGACAAGTCTCTAATTCCAGTTTTTCTGTGTTCATCTTTCGCTGAGTGAAATTTTTGTTGCAAGAAATATAACTAGTGTGACATTCCAACTAGGATGGAATTATGAGTCTCATTAGTAAGACAAATTAATGTGAAGAGCACTGGTGGCAGAAGAACTAATGCTGAGAAATACCAGAGACCCGACGTGCACTGACAAGTCACGACCTGCGCCTCGCAAGAGCTTGCCGGGTTAGACCTGCCCAACGAATTGGCTCTCGTCCTGCTACCACCACCTGTGCACGTCTCCTGTGCACGTGTGTCAGTTGCGAAACGACGTGCAATAATCCAGTGAAGCGCTACTCTCCACCGTTGTGCGTTAGCGCTAAGCATTGCTCAGACTTGGTTGAAACATTCCTTTGAAAAGGTTTTTATTACCGCAACAATATTAAAACTCGTCATTCTTACTCAGAGTATTGCATTTAAGAATTGCGAACGTGGGAACAGAAGAAATTTTAGTCACAAACGTACTGCATTCCACGAAAGCAAGTGTGGATCGATAAATCAATCGATTAAACTGTGTGAAAAATATTTGCTGTCAATACTTCCCATGTGGAAGTACTCTGATTACGCATAAGCGTGGACGATTGCTCTTTGACAAAGAGGACGAAACGGTGAGAAGATGGTGCGATCACTAGCGCAGTGGACCAAGACGCTGAGCTTCCCAGCGAGGATCTCCCCCAACAAGACTAATGCTCAACCACCACCCACGTGTGAAGGAGTCTTTCGACATGGCCCGGTCGCCAGCCAGGAAGAGGTGAGTGATCCAGTTTATTAATTTCATCGGAAATTTCATCTATGTTGTTCCAGGGCATCCTAATGTTATGACACGCATTGAAGTCACCGTTTGTCAGAAAATTTCTGTCTTTTGCAGAGATTATAGTAAAATTAACAGACAGAATTTTGAGGGTTTTTGTGCTTTGACTCCTGTTTGAATGATTCCATACATGCTTCAAAATATATTGCAAATGCTGTTTTATTGCCATGTTTGTTTTCCTTACTAAATCTGAAATTTACGAGTAGCTTCTTATTTACAGTTCAACTGCTCTATATGCGAGATAATCCCATATACGAAGGCTATAACAATTTTCGTTATATCGAATCGTATATATGATTATTAAAATTCTGACATAATGGTTTCCGTTTAAATTCGATATTTGCTACAATGAATAACAAAATACTTGATTTCGAAGGATTTCATTAATTTGAGCGTGCAATGCGATATATATCACTATTACTTAATTGTAATTTCATTAATTTAATGCGACAAAAGATTCATTATTCAACAGATCAATATTTGATTGAAATATTGTGTTTACTTATTCAAGAAGTACACCGAATGTTAGATAAATATACTCGTGATAACATGAACATTCATTCATACACACAAAATCCTTTACCAGAATCTTAAATAGATTCAGGGAAAATGATTGCAAATCAATTCGGATAATACCAAACGAGCAACGAGCTGGTACAGTATTATAAAGATTTTATTTTTATATATGTATGTAGGAGATCTTATAACACACAGTAAACTTCTTTGACCTTTCGAGAGTAACCGCAAACCGTAACAGAAGGGGACGATCATACGGGTATTTTTGTAACACGTTGAGCGGTCTAGGTCTACATCGATGTGGTGATTGCATCATATTGTTCAATATCATATATTTCAGTTTAAAAATTTCCGTTATTTCAATAATTTCTGGTTTCCATAATGAATCACTTTATTCCTTGAAATATAACACAGAAGTTAATTGTAGTTTTGGATGCAAAGAAGTCTTCTGGACAAAAAGTAGTGTTCGCTTTCACTTTCTTGGCAGGTCTTTTATTTTATGAACTTAATTAATTTTCTTCCTAAAATTCTCGCTATTATGTGGTAAATAATACCGCTTGCTACCGAGAAATGCAAATGTAGTTCCATGTTAATAACGAAATTCAGATTAAGGTAACCCAAATATGTAATAGTCCGTTTTCTTTATATGTGTGAAAGACTATTGCAACACCATCTCCAGTCATTTCGTTAGATCATCGTAATATGGGTAACTTGTGACATTGAGAGGACTGGCCGTCTGGGAGTGAGTACGGATCTGACGCACAGTGGGTGGAAACAAAACAATTCTGTTTTCAAAGAAACAAAATTGATTTATGCATAACGACCGTATTTTATTGTAACAGCTATTCAAAATAATTTTGATAAAAAAATTACTGCTCCAAATAATTTCGTATTATATCAAATAAATAATAAACTAGAAACGAAAGACTGGATATTTTATGGATAAATGTTCTATTTTTACAAGGCAATGGATTGTAAGTAATTAGTCATGTAAGTATTGATAAGTAACGTCTATTATTGCCTGTTAAATCTCAGTAATTATGTATAATTTAATTTTTATTTAATTTCTTATGATCCATGTAAACATTGATAAAATAACGTTTTTAGAAATATTAAATCTGCCACAGTCTTTGGGCTCTTGATCGGAATTGATGGGATGGTCCCTTCTGTGTTTCCGGAGAGTAAATTAGTTTATTCCCTCCTCCCCCACACAGACTTGGTCATACGCAGTTTGTAACTGTTTGTTCTACAATAAATTTATTAATACGTCTTTTCTCTTTACCTCACAAACATCCTTCATCACTCCCCAACTCTGTTCGAAGGGGCGGGGATTAAGTGTTGCGGGGGTGGGACGCTAGGAGGCGCGTATTAACGCATGCAAATGCAGCCTGCCTTCTCTCGGTGGGTGCAAGCGAGCGGCGAAGACTCAAGACATTTCCAGGTCGTAAAATACGCCTCTTCACCTTTCCCCTGCAATGCGGAGAGCTTTAGTTCACTCCACTCGATGTCTTGGATGTACACGCATCTTGGATGTAGGCGCATGGGGACATCGTCCTTCCTCACTTTTTCCTATTTCATATCTGGCAGTGGATCTTGTTACGTTCACTTGCCAAAAAGCGTCAAACAGAGTTGCCACACGTACGATAATTATAGTTTCTTACTATGATTCCAAACATGGTACGATATATACGATAGCAACCCTGTTGAGCGTGTTCCGTTTGGACACACCTCTCGGTCCCCTGACTTCGTATGATGTGTGATGTTCATTTTTCCGAGTCTAAATACATTTTTCAATTACAACAAAAAACACTAGTGTACTGGTCTCGATAAATCTGACTTATGTAATCAGTGACGGATTTAAAAGTTTGGCGCCCCTAGGTAGTTGTAAATACAGAAGATTGAGAGCAGATTTTATATACATACTTTTTCAATATTTACATACTATTTATATAATTTAGGTTCAAACTAATAATAACGTATTTTTGTTAATTTATTATTCTTATTTATTATTATAATGTAAAAAGTAGTACAAACAATATAGCTATCTAAAAACACTTAAAATTATTTTTAATTCGTAGCGAATCTTTGCTGATCCAACGAAAATCTTGAAAATCATTTTTAGAGAATACTAAAAGAACACACATTTAGAAAACTAACATTTTCCCAAATGTTAATTTTTCTGTTACTTTTTAGCGCCCCAAAAATCTTGAGCCCCTTGGACATTGTCTGTGTTGCCTATGTCTAAATGTGACTGTTATTTTCTGCAATCTTTCTGTTATTGAAAGAAATCATTTTGCTTTGCCAATTTCCTGCTTTTGCAACGAAAAACAAAACGCCAATACAATAACTAAATAGCAAAGTTACTCGATATTGGTACAGGGATTAAGAAGGAACAGTTTTGTAAGATACATTATCACAATTCAAAGAAATTGTCCGTTTCGTTCATCTTTGTGTCTTACACATTTAACAGTTTTGCATTCTTATACAATTTCGTAACTGCAATTGAAATGAGTTGAATTTAAATTTAAATTTTAAAATCACTATAAATATGTTACAATTATTTTAAAACGTTCCCCCAGAGTTATAGATTAACTGATTACTCCTCTTACTGACCAAGCGCACAATCGAATTCATGAAACGAAAAAAAAAAAATCATTCGGTTCGCAAATCGATTAAACTAATGCCATCTCTAATTATAAGTAATAAAATTGCCCTTATCACTCGTAATTGAGTCATGACATTTTCGCACCTGCCACCTTAGGTTTGCGTGCAATAAGTTCGTGATGTATGGAGTCTCTTGTATGTAATGTAATATTAAAGATTTGGCACAATTTCCTTGGTTGCCGCTTTCCAACCCGAGATTAAGATGATGATCAATCTTCAGGAATATGGGCAAGTTATGAAAAAATGAATGATGATCCTTCACTATTAAACCGAGGCGCGTACAGGGTCCAATCCCAAGACGTAGGATCCCTCATTATGTTTGTCACCAGAGTTGACTGAAACCGCACTTCTGCTATTTATAGATGAACAGATCGTAATATAAAATTACACCTTTGCCCATGCATGTCCCTTCTAATATACTGGTATAAATATTTCACTTTCGTCCAAGTAACTGTCTCCTTTGCTTGTGATGAAGCCCGAGATACGCCGAGGAGCGAGGCGTATTTATGGACCGTGGAGTTTAGTGGCCCCAGGCCAAAATGTCACCGGCTGCATCTCTCTCTCCGAATTTCGATTTGTGATTGAAATAAAAAAGTACAATATCTTTTGGTGACTCAATTTCTCTTCAGGATATTTTAAATAGAAAAACTATTCCCTACAGACATTTCCTCAATCTATGGTATCCGAGGCAAATAAACAGCAAGCTTTTTTTGTGTTAGCACAATTTAAATGTAATACACAATTCGATAGAAAGATTTTACATAATTTTATGAGTTGAAAAATACTACTACTGAGGTGTCTTAAAACCTTGTCTAGGTGTTTAAAACCTTGTCTTGGGCGTTGATAACAATGTGTGATTATTACCGCCAGTTCGATAAATAAGATGCTAGGCGCAAAAATACATTCATAAGGATTATAAATCTTGTTTATTAGATACAAAATGATTGTAATAAATCAAAATTTGTCATAATGAATGTCAAACTTTTGAACATACGTTATGTAACTTGTCCTGTTATTCTTTACGTAACATTTTTTGAAAGTTCAGCATTTTATTTTATTAAAAAACATAATGATGGAATATTTTTTATAAATAAAGATTATGTCAAAGAGGCCCTGAGGTCTTTGGGGACCGACGCGTCAAAGGCAATTTGGTGATACGAGCGACTTGCATTCGACCTATTAGTGTGTTTCAATGGGTGTATATTATGCGTGCGTGAACCGTGACTCAAGTCATACGAATAAAAGAATGAGTTCTTTAGTGTTGACGTTATTTAAGAGTTATCTAACGTTATTGATTTGCCAAGCCTATATTATTTAAAATATTCTGAAGAAAAATTTAATAAGATTTTTTTTACCCCAGTTACAGACGGGGAATATAAGAGAGAAAAAGTGAAATGAAAAAAAAAGACTCAATTTCTCTGTAGGATATTTTAAATAGATCGAGGATATGACTATCAAAAATAGTTTCTAGTACAAACGTATTCTAAAGATATCTGGTTTAGCCGCACTCATCCTATGGGGTCTGACTTCCTTCTCCTAGTGGGCCTGTTACCCCTCGGCCACGCCAAGATGCTTCCTCGTAAATCCACCAGTTTATGAGTACTCTGTCGCCGTTTTACGAATCACATCTGACGAAACTCCAGTCGAACATCTACGCATTGCGATTACTTCGCCAGATATATTTGAGCTTTCTGTTCATGTCTATTAATGCCTTCCTGAATATACAGAGGATGAAAATTGGGTCATGAAACGTTGCCAAATATTTTGATTTAGTTAATGCTTTTTCGTTTGCTGTGACGTTGGTACTAAATGACGAGCTTAAATTAAAGTATTTTTTAACGTCTAGGATAGACAGTATCTTATTCATTTTTAGCTATCTTTGCAAATTGAGTTTCAGTGCCCGAATGGTACACTCCGTCAACAATAATTAATATTAATATCTTTTTTTCTAGTGTATGAGGTTGATAAAGTTCAACTTGAAACAAAATCTAGATATGTCCCCTCAGTTTATTAATTTAAAAAGACATTTCTACCGTTCTCGTCTTGTATGCGCGACTAAGATGACCGTTAAGTAGACGAACAAACTTTTTTCTTTTTAAGTAATGGCAGTGGACAACACTATTTATTAAAGTTTAAAACCTCCTAGTGACTTACCTATATTTGCGGGTTGGTCTCGAACGTGTTGTGCATTCAATTATGGGAAGGATGCCTTTTAATAAAATGACGAATACGACGTTTAAGCTGCTTAACAAACTTTATTTTATTTAAGATTAATTATTACATAATTTTAATCATAAAATAATACTATAATTTTACCTTACAATTTAATGTCATTATAGACAAATTTAATCATGAATAACTGAGTGTTTCTCATTGAATCTTTGGTTTTTCTACTTTTGCCCCAGGATCTCCCAGATCTTTTCCTCTCATTGTCTCAGGAAATTAAGAAAGAGTCTGAGAGACGAAATTAAAACAAAAAACTGAATAGATGACAATGAAAAATCTTTATCTTCAAATGTAATGATACATTATTTCAATGTCATCGTTACCCTTAGTACAAAAACAACAACATTATTTTCAGTTAAATATAAAAACTCTCCGTCTGTGCCAGCTAGGAAGCTTAGATGTGATTTCTGTGTCACCGTAAGAGAGATGTTTCGCACGCTCTACCAGTGTGCAACACCACGTAACGGGATCAAGAGAACAACTCGGGCACTAAACGGATACTCCAGATTACGGCACGGGTCGGCGTTAAGCAGTAAACCGAAGCTATAGGAGTCTCTGTTGCGATGTACTCTACTCATGTTCTCTTGAGAACATTTCGTTACACTGTTATATGATTATATTCCAACTAATGCACGATGATGGGCGGATTAATGACGTAAAATGAGCGGTGGTCCACAGAAGTGAAATAGTTTGAAGTGGAACTGTGTCGTGTAATTTCGAAATTTTGGGCGCGATTAATAGTTATCGGACTTCTGGTGAATGCATAAAAGAAGAGGAGTAAAAATATAATTTTTCTTCTCAGTTGGTCAGTGTCAAATACAATATTGCCTCTAAATTGGTGAGAACTAACCTAAAAAGTACATCGGTTACGAGAAATAAAAAAAAACATTTGCTCAAACGGGAAGAATCTTCATCCAAAAATGTTTATTAATGACTTTAAAAAATATACTTTCCGCGCTGTTTTAGTGTGTCGGATCCTTCAAACTCTTCAAACAATGCTTGTAATAAATTAACGCGAACATTTTGAACTTTTATTACACAAATGAATAATTAAAGTAAATTTCGTAAAAAAAATAATAAGATAATTCAAGTAAGATAATTTCGAACTGCCATGAGTATACAATAGACTACTACTGAATGTCTTCTAACAGAAGTTTCCTGTTATCGGAAGTATAGATACTTTTTCTAGGATACTAGTTCAGTCTTATTTTATTACACGTTGAACCAAATTGTGTAAGCATAGAACTGGGAATCGCTTTGAATGAATGAATTTGTGTACTTTGACTAGGAAGGAATGTAGAGAAGGCACGTCGTTCATATTTACGTCTCTATTTAAAATACGTAAACCGCTGTAAGAGCTAATATCATAGATTCCAGTTATAGGTGTGCCCCTGGTCAAAATTAATATATTACATCGAAATCTTTCTGTCATATTCCATAACAATTCTATTCCTAGGTATAAACTCTTGGTCGGTAGATTACGCGAGTGATGAAGAACAGGTTGTGTACCCCCCTTCAAAATAGGTATTGTCGCGAATTGTGTTAATTTGTGGGGTTAGATGTCACGCGTATACATAAAAGTAAAGAGTAGAACATGGAAAACTGCGGCAATCGTCATATAGAAAGTTCCATGATGAGGTCTCGTAGTTTAAAGAAGTTGGCCGTCTCTGGCTTTTACAGTATACGCCAAGATTGTGTATTTGTGAGTGTAATAATATTTATGACTTTCGTGTTTCATTTCATAACATATTCTTCTTAGAACCGTCGCCGCAATTTTTCCGCAACTGTCACTGCCCAATCACTCTCATCTGCAACGTCATCGCCTTCACCTATCCTTTCCCCTGCGTCACTCACCGTATACCTCAAAGCGCTTCCAGCTTCTGGCGCAACAGCCCCGATCACCCGTCAGCGCCTATAAGGAACGAGATGTAAATTCACGAATGCTTCGGTTGAATTACTTAAGTGGAGAGCGTTCCCACGAACTGGCGGATTCTTTGACTTGTATTGCCTTCCGCGTGTTTTTGACTGAAGAAGAAAGAAGGAAGGTTTCTTGGATGTGGTTGTCAATGACCAAATGTGTTCGAATTTGAGATACGTCAAAGTTGATTCATATACCGGGTTTTAAAATCAGTTCCCATCCAAAAGGATGAGAATACTATTCTGGAGTAAGCAATTCAAGTTTATCATCATCAAAGAAAACACATACTTCGTCAATTTTAGACAAATTTCCCGAACCCTGTCATACAAAACAGCACCACGTTGCGACTACAAACATGGTCCTTTTGAGATTTATTCACTTTACAAGTGAATTTTTTTTTTGTACGACACAAAATAACACGCGTTTTTCTTTTTAAAGTTATTTTTTAACTTGTATCAATACCTCTGAAAAGGGCCAAATTCATGATCGCTGTTTGTGGTTTAAGGGATTAATAAACAATTTGTTTGAAGTCGGTGAGGTGTGCTTTTACTTAATACATCAATTCGGAGAATATATTTTTAAATTTATTATTATTATTATTTCTTCTGTTCTTCTAATTTTGCTATTAATTTTATATCGTAAAAGTCGTTTATTTAAATTAATTCATATTATTGTTTGTAATAAGTTCTTTGAAATACTTCGTGTTACTCATGAATAACTTTTAATTTATTTCTTTATTTTGGTTCATTACATCTTGTAATTGATGGATCTGGCGAAGAATTAAAAAAATCTTCAATCTTCATGTATCACGCAATGAAGAGTTTCCGAATTCCGTGAATGCATTTCGCGTAGCTCTGCGCAATTTTTTCTCGCATTGAATCCTCTTCGTGCGTGCGTGTGGGGTTACATGTATGGAGTTGCCTCCAGGCATGTGATGAGGAATTCCTCACGTGGTCAAGCTCTCTGGTGAGAATCCTTCCATAATTTCTTCTCGAATTCTTTTATATATTTCACTTTTGTATCGATCAATTATTGAAAGGGACCATTATTTCAAAGTATTGATATTTTTTTAATGTTTTAAATGATATCATGGTTTGTGCATACGTGTTTTGTTTCCAATTCCGACTTTCAGTATTTTAATTCATTTTGCAAAAATTTTATGATAAAGCTGTTCTTGATGAATTACCCGCGAATTGTGGTCATTTTGAACAATCTAATATACTTTTTTTATCGAATGTTCTTAGGGATTATGCATTAATGTACCGGAATGATACATCAAGTTCTTATGGGATAAAATTTCTTTTTCTCATAGCTATCACAACTCAATGAATGTTCGTACAACTTAATTTTTAACGACTACGACTATTTTTGAACTTAAATCCTATAGAGGAAAAGAACGATATTATCAAATCTTGAGTGGTCACGCAACTGATGAATCTAACGATCGAGAGAAAACACATATCACCCACTGCGTAAGGTACAAGACTTCATTCTCGAAACAAAATTATTCGGCAGCATCTTTTAAAACACTAGAAATAAAAAGAGGAGGGATCGAATGTAGAGGTTCCCAAGGAAGGAATTTCTTTGCATGACGGTTCCATCCTCTCTCCATGATTCCGTCACGCCTAGATGACAGACCCTCGTCACATTCAGTTGTGATTACATGTAGTATGAGTGAATAGGCGACTGTGTTTGAATGTTCTGATATTTTAAAAAGGAATAATACAAAATTATCAACTTGTCCTATATAATTTGCGAGGTTAATACAATAAAATTATCTTCGAGTTGCACGGGCTCTTATGGATAAAGTCTCTGGTGGGACATTTTTAAAATTCACTTTAAATTCCTAATGGAATCGATGTAAAATACAATAATACGTGTCAAAAATTTAATATAGAAAGAATAGTACAAAATGTGCATCGTCTTTATGAACATTCAAAAAAGTTATTAAACAAAAACAGCTGCATTTCCGTCATGTTAAGTAGTGTCATTTAGTGAATACTTGTTGAAAAGTACTGAGACCGAAACACGTGAATGAATGATTTAAACAGTTCATCAATTGAGTAAAGTGTAGTCCTAAAAGACGAAATTATTAAGTCCAGTCTATGACGATGCTGAATGATAGCAATCAATTGCCTATACCTCATATATTATTGTTCAAAGCAACATTCCTGAGTTGACACGCACTACAACAGCGCATAGTTCTGATTATGCTCCAAAGGCATTTTTTTCCATTGCTGATGTTCACTTCCAGGAATTTAACATGTTGCTGCCATTCTTTCAACAAAACACGAAGTAATGTTTGTTTACGTTTTGTAAAAGCCACATATCGTGGTTTTGTGTGTGGATGCAGAAAATATTGGTTGGGGGACCATATGATGCCCCTAACCTATATAGTATTCTCATTGGGATAAAATAATTTAACGTCAAAATTTCGTCAACAGGTTGAATATCTAAGTGGTGGAAGAAATTAATTTATTAAAAAATAAATGAAATTTTAAATATTAACTCAATTTTTTTCGTATTCATTTTTTTAAATTTCGGATTTACTTTGTGTCAACGCTGGTCTAGTGTTAAATCTTAATTAATTCATTCGTTCGAAATAAATTGTATCGGCGAAAGGCAGATCGTTTCCTAGGTGTCGAGTGCTCTAGAGTAGGGTTCGAACGATAGTATTGATACCAAGTAGGTATCGATACTTTGGGATTCGATACCCAATACTTTGCACCCACCTTATATTTTTTATAATTAAATCTTTCTCTAAAAAATTCAAAAAAGTAGAATTAAAAAAAAAACATTTTACGAGTAAAGACACGCAAGTTCATTTTAAGAACTCGAAAGCGCCTAAGTGCTCGTATCGATATCCGAGGTCGATTCTTCGAACCTTACTCGCGAATGTTGAAGTGTTCTCGACATCGAATCCTCGTCGCTGTCACGCGTGCCTGAGTCTAAAGCGCACGCCATCTGGCACCGAACATTCATTCCTTTCAAAGGCAGGTGCTCGGTGGCATTGAGAACCGAATTCCTCCCTCTGGCCAATATGTTTCATTTCTTTACACAGAATCATTTTCTGTCTATTTCTCACTTGATTGAATTTATTGCATGGTGAAAAGAAATCCGATGTTTCGGAGGAGTGTATCTGAAATTTTGAAGCTGTTTGTTTCCAAGCTATTATTGTTTGAAATAATTTGAACTATAATTAAAATTTATTGCCAACATGAAATCCTGAGTGATAGTTTGGCTATTAATTTCAGCAGTATTAAACAGAACATTTATTGGCAAACCCTCCACAAAAGCTTTAACATACGTTTTCATTCATTCAAGCATAACTGAATTTTATTTTAACTTATAACCCTCCAAGCTCTAAAGAACTGCTTGTTTTTTACTCCTTCGTACCAAAGAAAAATTAGATACGGCTTTGAAATTACTTATAATAAGAATAATATTTGTACCTCACAATAATATCGAAGAAAACACAGATCTTAAAGACTTGTTTTACCATGTGTTTGTTAGAGATAACAAAAATAATAAAACTACTAACGGAGGTTCAATGTATAAAGGATCGACAATTTAATGTTTGTTTCAGTGATATTGGTGGAGCTGAGATATCATTTTCAATACAAGTAACATACGAGCTTATGTAAGAGATCATTTCATTCACAACTCAGACCTCCCTTCAGCAAAATCGTGGTTACGTCTCTATCTGAGGGTGAAATGGGTTCTCACCGAACTGAATTGATTCTTTCAGAAGACTGCGGCTTACAACGCGGGCACGGGAAGGAAGGCATTTTTAGATGTCGATAAAAGCTCTAGGAAAAAAGAGTGAAAAGGCACGGAAAAAGAACATGCCTCCGGCCTTAAATTAGCGCGGGATCGAACGGACTAGCGTGCTTTATCTCACAGGAGAAAAGCAATTGCGAGAAGAAGCACGAAGGGAAAAGAGTCGATCCAAGAGAAAAAGAATTAACTGTACACCAATGCTGGAAAATGAGGTGTAAATCCTCATTAACTGAATGGATGAGAGTTTATCGAATGCTAAATTAATCATTGATGTTATTTATTTCATAATTGTATTAAACTATCAATGAGATTATTTCAGACAAGAATGATAATAATAAAAACAAGAAATATTCGTATTCAAAATATTTGATCAAATGTTTTACGTTTTTTATTATTTCGCTGTGAGTAATAAATAAGAGAAAGAATAGATTTAAATTTAAAAGTTAAATTATGACTTGGAAGAGATACTGGAAAAAATATACTTTTTATTTACTTTAAAATAGTTGTATGTACTATTCCAGGCATGAGGGTACTTAACATTAGCGTCAAAAGTTGTATTCTTTCTTTTAAAAAATTTTTCCTCTACTAAAACTCACTGAGTAAATTGGAGGCTCATTCCAGATATTTCTTGGATTCCTTGGCATTTGTCCTTGACAAGTATTTGTGTGCCGAAAGATCTCACTGCTTTGCCCCCTCCACGAGCGAATGCAAGAGGTTGTTAGAGGACCACCCAAGTTGAGACCCTATAGCATCGTTTCAAGGGATCACTCGTGTATGAGGGGGATAGGGATGTTACAGCAGTCTCAACTCCATCATTCCAACCCTCCCTCAACCCCACTATTCCCCCCATCAACTGTCGCTCGAGTTATATCGAGACGTTCTCCCCCGACATGTGTACTAGCTTGTTTCCTTTGTAAACAATTGATAGAAACGACTGCTCTTAAAAGGCATGAAACTCGTTTACTCTTGTTCTTTCATGCTTAGAAAAATTTTCAAGGTTACCCGCACCCTCGGCCATTTGACTTTTATCCAGCTCTCAATGTTATTTCGAGCGTTCTTCTTTGATTTTCTAATCGACTTCATTGATTATATTGCATTAATATAGAATATTGCAATCACCTGTGAATGATTTGACACATTGTTCGTCTAACAGACGTTATGCACGCGTATAACATCTACATTTACATATACTTGTTTTTTCTCATGTGTTAATATCTGATGGCGAGATATGTTAACCCTTTGCTTAAAATATGAATTAGTCTGTAAATGGCGAAAGAGGATTAATTCTAATGATATTGCGAACTCAAAAGAGAAAGATTATTTTACATTCACCTAATGAGACCTCGGGAGTTGCGCGATGAAGGAACATTATCGAGAGTCCCGGAATATTTCAACACAATATCGTGAATTTCAAAATTATATTTTGGTTATATAACACAAATAAAAAAAGTGTTTTAATGTCTTGAAAGATAAAAAATAAAACAGTCAGACGCTCTCTAAGTTAAGACAATTCTATCAAATTATAATTTCTATAGAGCAAACAAAACATAAGAAAGAATAACAGAATGCGATAGAGGTCATCATTTCCTGCCATAAGCCTCGGAATGTTGCGATGTCTCTGACGCTTTCTTTCTTGTTTCCACCAACCGTCGGATGAGAAGAGGAAGTCGTATCATGCAAATAACCAAATGGACAAGTGAACGACGCCAGATCTTTCATCCACGTGACTCTCCGAGCGCAATGTTCGTTCCGCTTCAGAACGAACTACTTTCGAGATTCGTTCATAACATTCACTTCTTGTGATTCAGTCCGAGAAGTTGACTTCATAGAAGCGTTGTCTCGTTGAGATGTTGTTACCCTCGAAGAAAGGATAGAGGCAAGGACAAAAATAGAAGTCGCAGGGTACGAGGGTGGGAACAGCTCGAGGGCACGGGCCCCTCCCGAAGTTTTAGCTTTAGCCGAAAAATTTCTGAAGTCTCTATTAATTCACATGACCCCCAAATATAACACGTAAACCAGAGGTGCCCCGCCTAAACCCAGTGACGCAGAGACCCCCAAATTTGCAAGGACTCCCCCGCCCTTCGCTTTGACTCACTTAGAAATACTTTACAACTTTCTCTCTCTTATGGTCCTTACCCTTACTCTATTTTAAAACCCGTGTGCAAAACCCGTGTACGTGCTTTCTCACACACTTTTAAGACTTTTATATATAGTACGCAAAGTAGCTTTACAGAGGAAAAAGGAACCATTTTCATGCATTCTATATTTGCTCTGTATTCTGTGTCAACAGTAGTTTTATCTTCAGCGTATAAAATAAAGGGAAAGTTATTGCTTGAAAATGCCTATTGTTTGGATCTATTTTTCTTGAAATATTGTGCAGAATCCAAAATATATCTCTTTTTTTTTGTCTTTTACATGCACGGTAAAAAATAGTGTGCGCAAGAAACCTCCAGTAAATTTGGATAATAATTATAATACTCTAATAATGATTGTAGTTCTAATATTCATTCATTCATTTATTGCAAAATTGAAACGAAAATCTCTCTATTGTCGAATAATTTATACTGACATCAGTACTACATACCGAAAACTAAGATTTATTTACAACTTTCAATTGAAACACTACTACAAATATGATGGTTAATTTTCACCATTTACTAAATTTTATTTATCTTGACCAAATGAATTAATATTCCGCATAAATGTCCATTGTTTCAATCTTTGAACATTTGGAAAAAGGATTTCCAAACAACGAAGATATCGAAATTTGCCATCTCCTACCCTAAAAAGGCACTATCCCCATCCCCCCAAAATTCCCCCGTATGAAATCCAAAACATTGTTTCACAGTGAAACAGTTGTGAATGTAACTAACAATTCCACTATTCCTCACAGTCTGCTTCTCCAACCGATGGTTATGTGTGGGAACAGCGTGTGCATACCACACTCTGGATTCCGTCCCTCTCCCTTCGCTCCGTGGTGGGTGTTGACTTTAAAGCTCGTGAGACGCTGTGCTGCTGAGAGTATATTGCCTCGCAGATCCGTTTGCATCCACCTGCGAGCAACGGAACAAAGCTTCCTTCCTCCATAACATTCCGTCTTCCAGTGTTTCAGGGTTGCGTTTTCCCATAGTTCCGGTGGAAGATATTTTTTTCAGATTAAACAATATACGATTCATTTGCGGGATTACTTCCTAAACATTTTTTGACTCTTCTCGGATCCAGTTGTACATAAAAAAAATTGGAGCAGTTTTGGGGAAATTTTTCAGATTCTTTTTATGAAATACTCGCTATACGTGCTCTCTAGAGCACGTGCTTCGCCGACAAGCAGATTCTACTTCTAATGCGAAACATTAATGAAATTGACTGATCCGTTTTCTAAAAACGGCTGCTTACAGACGAATAAGCGCACGGACAGAATAATTTTCAGAATCATGATCCACTAATAATAACTACTACTCTTAATAATACATTTATTGTCAAAAAATGTACAAATTGCGCATGGCCACGTGGAGGACAATCAACTAATTTACTCTCCGGAAGTAAGCAAAGGATCATCCCATCAATTCCTGTCAAGGGTCCGGAGGCGGAGGTGGATTTGTCATTCCTGCGCCACAAGGGAAAATCATGACAAGGTACGGATAAGAATCGATAGCTACTATTTATCAACAAATGTATATTTCATAGAAAACACAAAAAAGTTATTTAATAAATGTGTATTATTATCAAATCTTTGCATTACTCGGAAAATATTGCTATTAAATTGTAACTATTAATGTAACTCGAAATTCGTGGTTAATAACAACAATAGTATTAATGAGACTGCCATCCCGAGACACTTCAGTTTCTACAATCGAGTTTCGATATATTTATTGAGCAGAAAGTAATAAATAATAATAATAATAATTTAATGTCTAAAAAGCAACACAAACTGCGTATGACCTCGTGGAAATAGAAACAGTATGATAAATTTTTTCTCATTCTTCCTCTCACCTCCTCCTCCAAATCTCCTTCCCAGGAAGTGCCCCTCTCC
Source organism: Laupala kohalensis (assembly GCA_002313205.1). NCBI lineage: Eukaryota > Metazoa > Arthropoda > Insecta > Orthoptera > Trigonidiidae > Laupala > Laupala kohalensis. The sequence continues at coordinate 1,008,388 of NNCF01125919.1, read as the reverse complement.
CCCGAGCCATCGCATGTGCGACAGCCGCACTTCCGCTTTCGTGTTTCTTTTTGTATGGAGTTTGCGCAAGACGTTTCGCCCTCCTCACCGTGACAACTCGAGTTCTTAGCTTGAATCCTTAATTGCAACAAAATGATCCCGGAAAGTGTATATATTGACATGCCCACGCAGTGGAAACAACGGCTCTCAATTGTCTGTTTGGTTCCTCGTTTCGCGTGAATTGTCTCAAGTTGTAATTGCGTGTATCCACGGAACCAATTAAGACGCTGCCGCACCGATTCTTCGCATTTATCGCAAGTCTGAATGTCCCGCAGTTCACAAAAATTATATGCAAGTGTCGATTGTTTTGTGTATAAATTATTCCAATCGATTATCTGATTTTTTCTTCTTGACATCCTGCATAAAACTAGGAAAGCTTCTGAAAAAATTCGTAATTTGGGTATACATTCATTAAATGAAGTATAATGAATCTGGCAAACTATATGCAAAACCTTTAATTTTCTGGGACTGAATCTTCTTTGGTTTTGAACCCAAACCATAATGTCAAAATATCTTTGAATCTGACCTGTAAAAAAAGATTTGTTTTTAATAGTTTATAACTTAAATATGACTCAAATCATACGTCATTTTTTTAAAATTTGATCATTACCATGTTTATTGAAATGTGATTAAAGTAAGAATTCTTTAAATTGTGTATTTTCTAACCGAGCACATATTAGATCCGAGTTTTTGATTTAAACTAATCAATTTATTTCATGATTAAAATCTGTATAACACTGAAATATTAGCGAAATTGACGGAAATCGGTTATACTGAAGAACCGGACTGGTTGCCATCCATCCATAATTCGAGTGAAGAAAGTATTTTGTGTTTAAAATTTTATAAAAAGATCGAGTTATTAATGTCTAATCATCAAGTCATTCACTGGCACATCTTTTTCCGTGACCTGGCAGTTGACATTCAAATAGTTCATTGCACCGTAACATAGCACAGCCTCGTTGTCGAGTGTAGATGTGAACGCCTTTACTATACGAAAGTTCATGACCGTAGAGAGTGGACAAAGAATTTACATAGCTTTCCCGAGGAGACTGCATTTGGACAGGTTCTCAAGCGATGACAAATACTTGGTTGTGTGGAATGAATAAAAGGAAACAATGGATCTCTGTAAAGAGGTTTTCGTTGGCGAAAAACAACTGTCCCATACAGCAATTGAAAGTGACATTTGTGGAAGGTAAACTACAACATTACGAAGGAAGCGTTCCTCATCTGCTTGGGAAACAGTGCATTACATCGCGTCAGTGAATTTAAGTTCAAAAACCCTGTTTCTACAAATCTCATCTAATTATAATTAAGCGCACGCGAACAATTTTTAATCACATATGAGACATTTAATGACATTTCTTGGCAGCTCAATAAACTATCCTATCTTGGCAAAAAAAAAGGCACAGAAACTGTTTTGGGAAACGAAGTATCATATTTATAACCTGAGTCGAACAATTTTAAGTAATAGAATGGTATTCCCCAAACATAACACTATATCAGTAATAAGAAACATTTCAAACCTACTTTTAATGCATAACTGTCCGACAAACTGTATTAACGTTTCTGAAAATATACTGAGTGCATGTAAGAGAAAATTGAAATTGGTTTAGCCTGGATCACAGGTGAACAAATAGACTTCCGTCACAATTGGAATTAGAAACCTTTATAGCGTAATTAACCTCAAATATATAATTTGAGGTATTATAGCCGTGTTGACGAGTGGCGGATCTATGGGGAGGGGGAGCTAAGGGGGCTATATCAGGTCCAATGAGGGGGGGGGGATTTAGCCCCCTTAGCTAACTTACAAAATTGAAGTTGATAAATGGCATAACTTTAAAAGTGTTACCAGTTTAATAATTGTTGTTAGCTATAATTGTTATTGTTGTCAATAATATAATATTTATTGTTATTAATAATACCAGATTGTTAATTATTTATTTGGTGTATTTTATTTAAAGGTAATACTTATAAAATTAACGTTGTAAAACCATAATTTATTAAGAAAAATGCTCCTCGGCTAGCCCCCACTGGTGTCGACTGAAGTCAACTTGCCAACTATTCACAAAACTTGGAAATATTCACCAAACTAGTTCTTGTTTTAATTCATTCTACTGATTTTTTTGTTGGATGAAGATAATTATTTTGTGTTTGTTGAAACTTCGTAATAAATTTAGATTATCGTTTGACTCTTTCTTTGACAAGGGTCGCATTGTCTCCAGTCCCGTCATGCGGCTGCCATTTCCGTTAGGACAGTATTTTCCACAACTTTTGGTAATTTATTCTTGTAATTGCCCCGTTAGGTATAAAAATCATAACGTCATTGCTTTCCTATTTCCATTGGCTAAGCTTTAGAAGGTATTTTTTCACTGTGTTCAGCCGATACATTTGCTAGAATATATAAAAAACATAAGCCCGCGTAAGTTTCTCCGTTTAAACCCATAGTAGTTTAAAGTCAAATAATTCAAAATTTTGCGCTGTAAAGGTATGAAAATTCATCGCCACTGGATAGAGAATGGTTCAAACTAAAATTTGAAACATTTTTTGGCGGTTTGTAAGTGGTGAAGACAGTAAACGAAGAAATGTTTTCTCACCTCCAATGTATTTATTGGATGAAATAAACAATAATCACATCAGTTGGTAGGTCTCTTCTAAACTCTTTGTAGGCGAAGTAGTTCATCGTATTTCCACGCACGGTACACAACGAATAACACTGGAGCATTGCATCTCCATCCGATTTGCAGAGGGAGCAGTGTAATCGCGGTCTCAGCATCACAAGCACTGGGCAACCAGCCATCGACGATTCTCAACGTCGATGCCCCGATGACGGTTAAAGGTGAAGGGGGGAGAGAAGAGTAGGAAGTGGTGACGTCGGAGGCGCTCTTCTTCTGTTGCTTCGGTCCGCTGCTCGCAGACAAGTACTTGGCGCTTCGACGCCGCCACAGGTGCCGCACATCTTGAGTCGGTCACGTTCATAGACAGACAATCTTGCATCTTGCTAATTGGAGATCTCGTTTTCTTTCTTCCCGATTATCAAGCAATATTCTTAGGAAGCATAGTACTTCGACAAAAATAAGCGATGCCTCTAAATATTTTCGTATTAGGTAGGACAGGCCCCAAGTCAGAAAATCTATTTCGGATCACTTCTCTGCGAAAATTAAAAACTTCAATGCTATTTGTCCTTAAATATTTTAAACTTGTTCAATGTTTAAGCTCGTGTTAATAATTACAACAAATTAGTTTATTGTCTTCCATGTGATCATACGTAGTTTGTAAC
>NNCF01125919.1:969998-1004950 GCA_002313205.1 Laupala kohalensis | reverse complement strand
TTTTTTTATGGAAGTCTTGTATGAGACATAAAGCAAGCAGCGGTAAGGGAACCCCATCAAAATTCCAAAAATTGAATTTTAAGAATCACCCTACTGTTCTAACATAAATAAATTTGGGATGAAGCTTACGGGAACAAAATAGCACGTTTTTCAATACTCTGCCTTTCGACAGAATTTTGTTTATTGACATAACAAAAAACAAGATAATCCAAAATTTATTTTTTTATACCACCACAGTATGGCGTGTTAGTTTAAAGTTTAGCTGTTGAGCTCGATGACAAAATAAAGATAAGAATTTTATGACAGAAAGAGAACCTCGTACAAATAACGTCGTTTGAGTCGAGGAATGTCAAAGTGAACGGTGACATGGTGAGGACGCGTACCAGAGACATTCCAGAAGACGTGAGAAGAGAAGACCCTTCCTCACTCTGCCACTTTTCCATGAGGACAGAAGGTAAGACCAATTAGGCGAATGGCACGTGGGATGTGAGTCCTCATTAGTCGCGCAGGTGGGAGAATTGATGGGAAACAATGGAGGAGAAAGAAAACTGTGATGAGAATTGGCTTCCACACAAAAATGCGGACGATTTGTGTATGAAGTCTCGAAAGAAACACTCGTAACATAACATATAATACGACCGATGTGCACTTTCAGGAAGTAAGCAAACGACCAATTCTGCGGTTGTTTGAAGCACCTTGAGATACGAGAAATACAAGGTTTGATGGTATACGCCGTTGTGCAGAATAGCACTTATTTCAAACCCATGAAGACGAATGTGCTCCAATTACTAATTAAGAAACACATTCTAATTTAAATATGTATTTATTTACTTTTAACTTATACTTGGATAATGGAAAAGTGTTATAGTACTCAGCATGATAACATTATCTGCAAGATGGACAGGAGTCGAAAAGAAACCATGCGTAAAAGAAATAATAAACATTACCCGCGTTGCGTAAGAGTTGTTCTTAAGAGATTTACACAAATAATTACAGATATTTTTTAATATCAAACTCAAGAGAGTCAAAAATAGAAACACATCTCGAAATCAAATTTTTGAACGATCAGATCACTTGGACACACTTTTCATCATCCGTTCCCTAGGACATTTGTTCAACAACCAAATCGAATTTCTTGATTTCGAGATCACATCGAAAATTTTATAACACATTTCAAACACAAGCAATTACGGAATTTGGCGAGGAAAGAAAACAAGGAAAAATATATTTTAAAACCAAGGTTTGAAAGCATAAGATAAATAATGTTGCCCTTAATTTTGTACAGAAGATAATGATGTTTTGTACAAAGTATTTTAATTTTCGCAATAATGTCTAGAACGTGTGACCTTGAATTTCTTGCCATTTTCTTCCACTTTTTTGCTTACTCGAGAGCATTCATTTTGTTATCCAACCGGTCGTTCCTTTCCCACAACGTTAAGGAAGCAACTCTTTATTCCATACACGTCGGTGTTTCTGCGAACGAGGTCTTATATGACAGATTCGTCTCATTTTGTCAGAACGCATATTACACAAATTATTTGTACATTCACGTTACAGTAGATTTCCATCATTTTCTTTCGATTAATGTAACATCATTGTCTTTATCCTTGAATGCTTTCCGGCGCATTGATCTTTACTCAAAATGTTCAAGAAGGGAGACGATCTCGAATATTTACTTGACACTGATCTCACTGTAGATTACTCTTCAAGGGAGTTAAATCTGTTTGTTTTCGTAATTTGTATTGGGTGACGGGATCGTGGTACTCAATTCCATTTGCGTCAAGGCGCCAGACAGAGAAAAAAACAATGTTTTATATCTCCTTTCCGTCGATTCAGTTTATGAACGAGGATTACTGTTATTATGTTTCGTTCATAACTCACGATAGAATTCGTTTTATGAGATCTCTCTCTAGTAGTAGTGTTTTTGTGGAAGGAACTTCCTATTGTGGTACATGACGTTCAATAACAATGGTATCTATGGAAAATGACTAGTAACTGGAATGTTGTTGAAACAATCCTCCACTATTTGCTGCATCTCTTTTGTAATTTTTAAATTACTCAATAAATTGTTCGTTGGAATATATTTTTTAACTCTAATAATGTAATTCGTGCTAGCAAAACCTAATTGATGAAAACCGACGGGTTCAACGATCATGTCATGTTTTATGATGTAATTGGGAAGGCGCCTTCCTCATCTAAGGTTCTTCGTAGCTTCGAAGGATAAAAAAGAAGAGTTGGAGCTGCCCCCTTGCGTTCATGGTTCTGTTGCGCTCTGTTCCCAGTGTGCAGACGCCGCGACGGTCTCGCCTCTGGCGGTCGGGTCTTCCACTAGTGTCCTTGCGTTGCGCGCACCCTCAATACCATAGCTTTGTTGGAGAACACTGCATTTATACCCACATACTTGCTGGATGAACTCGGCGTTGCCCAGGAGAATGTATTGGATGTATAATATTTGTTTTTATATATTTATGCCACGAAAATATTCATGCAGCGATTGCTTCACCCCGATTACCAAAAGGTTCAAGACGCCGCTGCGTCGAAGCCTTCGCGAACAAAAATCGACGCTTTTTTGTAATGCTCGTTTCAATGAGTGTACGTGAAAAACAAAGATTTCCAATCCGATCGAACTTCTGCGCAACGAATAACAGTTGCGAGTGAGTGAAACGCAATAATGGATGTAATATAATGATGATAATGAAAGGACACACCAACATGAAGACGATTCTACCCCCAACACTCACTATAGAATAAAATATCGAAAAACCCAAAATTATGTTCCTAGATATTTGAGTTAGCAACGTTGAGGTGCAAAAATCAAGTTGATATCTCAATCAGTTCGTGAGACATACAGGCACTGAGAAAAGCGAAAATGAAAATGGGGGAGGGGGTTGTTTTCAAATTCTCAAGTAGACAGTGCTCTTCCCAGAGTTTTGATGCTCAAGTGTACAAGTTTTCATCATGCATGATTATTACTAAATTTGTATATGTTTGTCATTTTTGTCGATGAGAATAATATACACACCGAGCCCGAGACACAATACTTTGATGAAAAATTCCTCGATCTCTAGTCATTTATTTTTCAGTTGACAAATATCTCATTCAGGTACTAGCAAGTTAGCCTCATTTTTTTTATTAGTATAGCACGTTAGTATTGCACAGCGCACTCGCCTTCCTCCTCTGGTGATGCTGGTTCGATCCTGGTTGATCCAAGAAGAATTTGCAGTTGTGCATAAAGGGATTCGCGGAAGATTTTCTTGTGGCACTCCCGTTTCGCCTGCCTTTCTTTCGCACATCACTCTTGTCGTTCCCGTCATTAGAAGGCCATCTGAGAACAGGTCGTGAACAACGATCAGGGCATTTAGGAACCTCCACGCGGTACCCCTGCTGTTCGAAGTCCTCTAATGCAAAAGCAATTCTGACGCGATTTCATCATCATTTCTATTAGCTAGCTCTAAAATTAGTCATCAGAAGATACCGAATGACTACCCCACTATGTATTTTCTTGGATTACTAACAACCATTTTTTTAGAATAATAAGGCTGTCCAGTGGATTTCATCAATTAAGAAAACGAATTTTCACTGTTTTTCAGAATAAAACAATTTAGGAGACCGAAGGATATTTTAAGCTTCTCTAAGTAATTCAATAGGCTTAGAAGAACTTGTGTATCTTTGTTCAGTTCAGTAAATATTTTGATGATCACATCAAAAGTATTACTTTTGAAGCTATATTATCTGCAATTTTATTTTAATTCCATCTGAATTACAAAACTTTTTCATGTGTTGAGCGTTATATATATGACAAAAACGACAAACATATTACGTGTAGAACCTGTACCATCCTTCTCAGAGTGCAATGGCAATGACTTCGTAAACAATCCAAGGTTAACACGAACATATTGTTGGTCCTTCATGCGAATCTAAGAGCTTTTTTCTTCTCTTTGCGAGTAAATGAATCCAGTTCTGACGTTACGCAATGCGAGCTGTCAGATTCTTACCCATTCTAGACAATTAGACACGCTCATAGTCGCACTCGCAATTTTTGTCGGAAACAAGAATAATTGGAAGAAGAAAATCCTACAAAGAAAAAGATAACCCGTGACCGCAGGCGATTTTTATTTGGAAGTGAAAAAACATTTAAGTGGGTGTCATTAGTTTTAATAATTTAATTGTTCTGAAAAAGCACAAAATAAATGGTAATCGTCCATCAAAGGTCTAAATCAATTTATTAATTTATTTTGATCATATAATTGTATGATAATAGTAGAATTAGTCGATAGTGTTGACTTAATTTTTCAATTTCTTTGATTCGGAAAATTTCGACTAATTTAAATGAAATTGAAGAAATTGTGATGATGACACATAAATAAATGCATACTACAAAGATTTGAGAATATTTTTCCCGTTTTAGAGATATCCGTTTAATCAATGTACATCGAACATTACTAACTTTTTTTGTGTGTAAGGGAAGGCTATGAAAAGTCCATTACATCGTGTACCATTGACAATAATAAAAGTTAGACATGGATAATGAATATATTCGGTCGTAGTTTTTTATGAAGCATCTTAGATTTTTTAAGAATGTAAGTTCCATTTCGTCGCTNTGAAGCATCTTAGATTTTTTAAGAATGTAAGTTCCATTTCGTCGCTTTTTTTATTGACTTTAGATAGTATTGTGGCAAGTCTATCATTTTGAATGACGTCTTTTCTTATATACTCAGATCGACAATATAATATCTCACATGAACAATATTTCACATCGCCTGGCACATTTGTTCAAGTGTACACTAATTTAAATTAATTCTCTTTCATAGTTATTTCCGTTGAAAGCGCGGATGTTATCTTTCAATATTATCGTGAAGGACATAGTGCTGTGACAAAAGAGATGTGACGTCAGTGACTAAAATTATTATTAAATTATTAGTTGCAGAAATTGATTTCCGTTTTCCCCGGATTTTTTTATATTTTAGTTCAATTTACAACATTAACTTTTTTAACACCAACGATTTTATTCAGTATTTTTAATATAAAACTTCTCATTAAAGCATACTTTTTCTTAACAGAAAAAGTTTAGAAATTATTTTTTTCTCGATCACACAACTTTCAAAATTTTGGATCTCAAAAATTCGAAAAACAATTATTATAAAATACTATACGTTCTAAATCAATATAAGAACATCAACAAAATTGACGTCGAAAATTAGAAAATAGTGTTAGTATGAAATGATAAAATCAAAACATTGACTTTATTCATAAATCAACAACAATTTAAACGAAACAAAGTGGCTAATACTTTTACTAAGTAAGTCAAAATATTGGTTGTAACTTTCTCATAATTTTTATCTCCTTCACGCAGTTCCAAGGTTGCAGAAGCCAGGTATTTAATACTAAATGCAAGACCGGTTGCGAGAACGAGAAGATGATTTGATGAAAGTGGTGGGAAATACCGGAAAGGATTAAGTGCTCACGTTTGGAGGTCTTGGTGAATTCCGAGGTGTTTTATGGGTGCTTAATGTTGCGTCTTCGAAATGCCAAGGATATTTAAAGTCATATAATTTCACATTCATTTCTCCTCTGATAAAATTTTAAAAAAAACGAAAACAAATTGATTTTATCGAGCCTTAAAATTATGCTTGAATTATTCTTTTCTGAATAACAAATATCATAACCATGTATTTGTATCTTATTGTTTGTATGGTTTGAAAGAAGTAAAAAAATCTAATAATTTTTAAAAATTTATATTAAAAAAACAAGGTGCTTGTAATATGAAGAACAAATAGAGGTAGGAGTAACATAGTTTAAAATGAACAATTGGAAGAAAAATAATATTTTAGGGGCGATCATCATAATCTACTCAGAACAAAATATCAGTATACTTCATGGACTAAATTTTAAAAATCGGAGTAATAAAATTGCCTAGACTTGGATAACAAATTATGATTGTATTTCGAATATTATCTCCTTTAGTTCTTAAATACTATAACGAATTTATTTTTTAATTTTGTTCCAATATTCACGTAAAGGATTAAATATTTAGATGTATATGACGGAGATGTTCTGAAACAGCAATTTCATTCGATCACATGATCATCCATAGCGATCATAAAACGTTCCATGGAACTAAATGCAAGATCTCACGTCAATGAAGGCATATTTTTTCCTGGCTAACCACTTCACGCCTAATTTCTTTCGTGATAAAGAGTAACTGTGGAGCCATAAACACTCTTAATTGGGCGAAAGAGCGTTCACTTCTACTCATCTCCGCCGCCAGAAGGAACGTTCTTTTGTTTTCGGAATGCGATCAAGCGCCTTATTTTCGCTCCTCGGCAAGTTGCGGAGAAAGATCGTATCTTATCATCAGAGCCACATTCCTTCGAGACAAGCACGAATCGACTCCTCCCACTTCCGCCGGGGAACAGAATGAACAACGGGATTCAAACGGCGTCCTTTGGACTAGCGATGCTTCTTTGTTCTTCTCAGAGGAAACAAGAGACGACTATGCTTATGGTGAGCTGAGAGGTTCACTTTCGCTTGGACCACGAGTTGATCGCGTTGTGGGCTTGGCAGCCAGGTTGGCTTCAAGTCGAGTATTTGATCGATGTGGAGCCAATCTGAACCGCCAAGCCTGCGACGAATTAAGCATCGCAGCCGATGGAAAGCGATCACGCGAGAGGATACATCATTTCATTGCGTATTATCAGGCAAGTGAACAAAAAAAACAGTAGAAAAATTGGACTAATGTAAATAGAAAGTGATACTAACTCGTTGCGAACTAACTATGTAGTAACTAACTAAAACAGAACTCTGAAAGGAACTCAAAATTATAAGAATGAGTATTTAAAATATTTTAAAATCTAGAAAGAAGAGTGAAATGATAGCGTTGGAATGATTTGACGGGAGTAAGAGTAAACGAGTGATATAAAAATTCGCAAATCTCACTTTTTAAATTAATTAGGGATTTAAAAGTGGATCTCGTAATCCAGATTTCGAGAATGTTTTGCAAAATTTATAATAAATTATTATGGTGTACTACGTTCTTATTTCGGAGCGGTACGTAATTCACCTCAATCGTGTTCTGAAGCAAAATTTGAGCAACTGTAATGTACCGGTGAAATTTGCAGTTTCCTCACCTAAACTCCTAGAACACCGAGGGACAGTTCGGAATTTTGTATTTCCTCTGTCCTGTGTAAAATTCTTCCTCGTTATGTCGATTGGTATTGTCATAAATAGTCCTCTCCACGTCATGTCAAAAACGACCAAAAGGAAGGAGATTAGTAAGACTATTATTTTCAGGGCTCTGACCTCATAGAATAGGTCTGCATATGAGTGTGTTTGATGTTTGTGTACTATTCGTTGAATTAATTACTTGGTGTTGACTAACATTCATTTATAAGGCATGACCAATGCATTCTTTATGTAGTATGTGCTTTGAGTAATCAAATGTGGCCTTTGCGTACTGAAAAAGGAAATTTATAAAAAATATTTATAAAAAGAAACAATGTAGCAGCAAATACGGTTTTTATTTTCTGCAATTGTTTCTTCCCATCGGTTACGCGTATTTGTGAACTTTTGTTACATCTATCGACAGTACAACTACGTTCTAGTTGTTTAGATAAGATTTTTTCTAACTAGCCTGTTCAAAGTTTTTTTTAAAATCTGGACCTTCTAATGCTTGTATACTTTGAAATTGCGTCGAGGATAAACCACTTACAATTCACGCAAATCTTACGTTCCTGCGGAGTACAGTAGCAACAGAAGCTCATATTTAAACCATAATGGCTATTTTATTATGTATGAGCTCGATGAGAAAAGACATCGTGATTCATTGATCCAAAATGTTATCGTATCTCTTGTAAGTCTCCATGTGTAACTTATTGACTAACTGATTATGCTATCAGAAATCTATCCCATTTCTACCAGTAAAACATTCTTGAAATTTGACACACAAATTTGGGGGTCGGTGAGGAAAAAGGACGTTCAGCCCTCTAACGAGTCCAAAAGTATAAGAAATCATTAACATATCTTAAACATTTATTGAAATATAATTGAAATCGTGCCAGTTATATCCGGTATTGGAAGAGGCGAGAACACCCACATTGATACACCCAACACATTCTTGCGTGACTTCACAAACGATGACAAGTCTTTCATGAATAATACTTGAGATGACGACGGCGAGTTTGCTTGTCCATTGTTTATCGTCACGCGCCGCCACCAACATCGCCAACGATCCCCCTGACGTCACAGCTCTCGAGGCAGACGGGCAATCGGCGTGACCATCTCCGTGTTGCTAGCCCCCTGAACGACGTTCGCGTATCCCATGCGCCACTTCGGCTGCAGAAGGCAACACTGGCCTCAACATCCACGTCACTTACCTCCGGTTCCTCTGCAATCTCATAAAAAAGAGGTCACTGAAATGGTAGAGCAGTTGAATTCGAAGGAAAACGAAGTCTGATTCTGCATATTTCGAGTCTATTTTTTACCGGTGATATCCGGATAATACGATGACCTACACACACGCAGAATGAAGCTAGACAAACCATGAAGATACAAAACCCACATATGTGGAGACCACATGTATAGACATTTCCCCTTTTAATTTTTCTATGATTCCTGTGTAATACAACCAATACATGTCGAAGCCGGATGTATCATATCATGTGTTGAACGATTTTCTGCAAAACTGTGAAGGAGTAAGTCCCAGACTGAAGTACTAAAAGACAAAATTCGAAGTGTTCTTGTCTAGATTTAATTTGTGACAGGTTTTTGTATTGATTCCATTACATATTGCATGGGAAATTTATTTAAAAGCCGTCCCACCAGAGGTTTCATCCATAAGACCCTTTACAACTTCAAAATTTATTCAAATGTTAGCCCCGAGAGGTCCAAATTTTATTAGACTAGTTGATACACAGTAGTTAATTCTTTCAGTAAAAAATTCTGTACATTCAAATCCAGTCGCCAAGTCGCTCATTCCACCGTATCGTCATCTGCCCGTGACCCGTCTCCCCACTTCACCAGGGCGAGTGACGTAAGGAGAGAGGTTCTTCGCCAGTTGCACAATGCTCTATACCTGCGCGCTTCGTCCGACCAGAAGACGGCCTTGCCGCCTCCTCCTCCTCCTTCTCTTGGACAATGGGGTAGAGGGTGGGGTAACGGTTGTGAGGCGAATACGATGTATGTGAAAGAGGGAAGGGGATAACACCGGTTAAAAAGAGGTTTGGCATAAGCGCCCAACACTTCACTCAGTGTTAGAAATCATAATTTCGGTAGCTAATCGCAGAATTGCAACCAATTATTTCGAAATAATTTCTGTTACGTTATTTTATTTTTGAAAAATATTATTGTACATAAAAATCATCAAATCTTATCAGAGATTTGGTTACTTTCGGTCTTGAGTATCATATATAGACTCCATGTTTCGTATTTCAAGTATGTACACTTATCCAGATTTACAGCTTGCATTTCTCTCAGCTACTTGAGACAAATGGTTTGGTATGTTAAATTTCCTGGCAACCTAACATCTCTCCTTCCCAATTCTTTCGCCAAAATCATTATGTGGAAGACCAGGTCTGATGTCCTCAACCTCGCCACATAAATAAAGAAGAGTGTATGTCAAGGAAATATAGTTTTTTTTCGAGCATTATGAAGTTTTGCTCACATGGCCTTCAAAACTAGAGGAAGGCCTCTGTCTACATGATATTTCGAAAAACTGGTCCATCCCCTTATTTTCCACTCCTCGGTGTATATTTTTAGTATTTCGTTGGGGAATACTGATTCGAAGAAAACTGCTTTAGTCATGAAATAAGAGGAAATCATCTGATTCCCCATTTTCCACCTCTTATACATAATTTTTAGTACTTTAGGAAAATATCGCACACTTGCCGTAAATCAATTATTTTAGGACTCAGATGAATAGATACACTCCCGGTGTCGTTAACGACATCCGGCAACTCCTAGTTACTTTAGCTGATCATAAAATAAGATAAACAACACTCGAACTGAATTCTCAGTCTGACAAATATGACATCATTGCGACACAAACTGTGCGTGGAACATCGCTACTAGTGTCGGGTCCCAGGAGCGGAAAGCACAGCCTGCAGGCGTTGTGCCCTGCGGCTGTTCGGAAACCTGCGCCCCTAGCCAGGGTGACCAATGTGCTTCCTCCGCGCCGGAAACAGGTGCGGCCGCTCGCGGTTCCGGCGAAAGGCGAACCGCCGGACGTAGTCTCTCTGTGGCTTCGGAAGGAACGAGAACGAGACTCTGCTCTTGGTCACGATCCAGCGCGCACTCGGCATTCGGGAATACGACGCTTCGACATGGGAGGGCGCCGAGGAATTGCGCGCGCTCCACTCCGCTTTGGCAGTACGCTTAGGCGCAATGCACACAGATGAAACGCGCTTCATGAAACCAAATTCATTTAAATATAATAGGACGTGCTGACCAAAGTTTCATGCAACGAACGTCTCATGAAATGTACGAAAATTGTTTCATGGAAACGCGTTTAATGCAACGCGACAATACTATTGAATTTACGAGAGAATTGATGCTATAGATAAAGTTCGCAAGCTATTAGTAAACTCACATATAGAAGAGTGCGAGGTGGAGAAGTATGCGAGAAAGAAATACTAGAGATTAGAGGGAAATTTAGCTTTGACTAAATCAGCGATCTCTCAACGGCGGTTCGCGGACTAATATGGGTCGACGAGAATTTTTTTATAGTTCGCAGAGGAGATCTTGGCATTAATTTAAACTTTTATTAATTATAAAACATAATATTATATGTGAGGTTTCATGAAATTGTTTCATCGACTTGTATTGTCGTACGGAACACGTTACATGAAATGAGTTTCACCGCTTATACATAATTTTAGTTTGTACTGCGTTTTATAGCAAAATGTTTTATACCAACCTCACGTAAATTAATTTAATATGTCGATAATTCTTGTACAGGGATTTTTATGAGTTACTCATTCAGTTTCGATGATACTTCAGATTATTATTTCGGATCGTATTATTTTAAACTTAGATGTCCACATTGAGAAAACAGATTTGGAGGAGAGATTCAAATTCAGAGGGAAAAAAGGATTTCACAAAGCTTGGATGAGGCATCCCAACCAAATAGTAACTATGAGGTTAAGGTGTCATATCGACAGGTATGGAGAGATAATTTTCTGTGTGAATTTGAGTCACATCAAATCACAGGGTTTCATATTCATAGTGTTTCTCTCAGCGCAGATTTCAGATTTTTATTTAGATTGTCTAATTGGGTATATTTCTCTGTATATTCTTTCCAAACTAAATTTACATTAACGTTAAAATTGGTTTATACATTTATTATTACATTTTATGTTGTTTTTTTTGGATTTGTCCATCTTAATTTGTTTTCTCACTTTACTTATTTTCGTATGTGTATTCTATGTTCTACGTTTATTTTATGTGAATCATTTAAAAAAAAAAAATTGTGTTTACTTACGCTGCTACCGATACCACTATTCTGTCCTTAGTATTCATTAAATTCCGTCCAAAATCAGGCATCACAACCAACAATTTGATGGCATGAAACATTTTTTGAATTATCAAAGGAATATCATGTATGACTCCTCACGATTAAATCTGAAAAGGAGTCTATGTGAAGTACATAAATTTTACTTAAAGAAAATGCTTAAGAATTTGTGTGAAAAGTGGAGAGATAATTGTTGCACACTTTTCACGCATCGTAGAATCAGAGAGCAAAATATAAATGACATATCACTTATCCCGAAAATGTCATTAGTCTTAAAAGAAACAATATGTAAATCGCTAAAATTACATTATAAAACTTCACATAATGTACCTTTTCTACATTCTCTCTTTGGAAATGTATAATTAAATAACCTTTGCGAACGTTGAAGACATGCACTAGTATAATTTGAACATATAACTCATATATTATTCATTTCAGAAAGGATTCAACATTCTTATTCATTATTTCGTGAAAGTAGTCAGTTCTCCATAACATAAAATATTCTGAATACTATAATATTGTAGAACTACAAAATGGCTTTCAATATCATTGATGCGGTTACCATACATTTTCTTAGGAATAATCAATGCGTTTGTATTCATTTTATTTTTAATGAGACACAAGCATTTGTGGCACGATATGCGAGAACAACATATTTTCTGCTCTCATGATTTCATTTAAGCCTTAAACCATTATACGAATATTAACGTGCCTTTTTGGAAAGAATATATACAAATTTTTGAAAACGCATATGAAGACTCGTGATGAAAATTAGAAATAAAAGGTTTTCTCCCTAGATTACGATCAACTAATTGATATCCCTGTGTTCGTATAATGCTTTTTGAGAGTACTCACAAAATATGCTTAATTAATACTCTGTCGTCGCTCCTCATATTGTCATAATTAGCTTTCTTTCATATTTAGTGCGTAATAATTACGAATTCAAGTTTTGCGACTACGAGATCGTAGGACCGAAGACTTCTTGTATTACATTGAGTGAGAGCTTTCAGAAATGAAACTTCTGAATAGACGTTCATAATTACACTTCTTTCTCTGAGTGATGAATGAATAATCCTCGGGTTTTGTCGTTTAACAGTGAATCATTTATTTCCCTTAGAATATAGTATAGTGTGAACAGGTGGAATTATTCGGCTCATAAAGCAGATTCAGTAACGTAAAGAAATCGGATTAACAAAAATCGATTTGTTATCGAATCGTTAGAATCTCGATTGATAATTTTAATTTGTTACTGTATGGAGCCGAGAGGCAGAAATCGCAAAAAATATTATATTTTGTTATAAATTATAAAAGTTCAAGAAACTATGACGTTATGCACAAAATATCTTATTTCAATAGAACAATATGATGATATTACTTTCGGAGAAACCAATTCGTTTTCCAAATTAGCTCAGAAATACGAAAGTTAACTATACTGCATCATTGCCTGAAAGTAATCGGAAGCTGATGGAGAAGAAAGGGGGAAAAGAGAAGATGAACGTAAAAGAACACTCCCATATCCATCTTTTTCAAGCCTCGGGCCCATCGTAGAATGAAGGAGCACGAATTTGCGCCCAATCCTCCCAACTTGGACACGTCAACGACTCTCAAGATGTGAATATCAATGATCGAAGATTAGAGACTTCATTGAAGACAAGGAAATGCCAACATTTGCATAGTCAGAACGAATCGACGAATTCGCTCACCCTCTCAAAATTTGAATTTTTCTTCGAAAGGAATGTAATCTTACGTAACAAATCATACGCTGTAACTACTTACATTGTTTTAATACCTTGTATTTCGAAGAGATATCAATAAAGATGTTCAAGTTAGAAAAATAGTATTGTCTCGTCTCGTGCAAGTATAAGGTGTATCTCGGCTGACGCAATCACAATGTATTCTTATAACACAATGAATAGCGTTGGTCCCATGGATGCCTAAATTGAAAAACCTTTTGAGAAAGTGTTGCGAATTTTGTTAGTTACGGAAAGAGTACTGTTTAATGATGAAATGGTTAAAAATGCTCACTGGCGCCAGCGCAGAGTCAAGAAGCAATGAGCTGCATCTCGCGGCGTGGGAGCTATCTCTGGAATCCAATGCTCGCGTTGTGGAGGGGGAAGAGGGAGACTGAACGATCGTTGCTGGAAGGAAAGAGGATGTTCGGGAAGACGAAGTAGCTGAAAACAGCAGGGAATGCGACAACTTCCTCCCAACGTATCCATCTCTCCTGATACATTGTGTCTATGCAGTAATTGTTGGGAAATAAAGGCTTAAAAAGGAAAATTAATGAAAAAAAAAGCCTCTGTAGAAAATTATCATAGAAATANAAAGGAAAATTAATGAAAAAAAAGCCTCTGTAGAAAATTATCATAGAAATAAAAATTTCCGCGCGTATCAAGGGCGTAGTAAAGGGGGGGGGGCGGATAAGTTTACTCAATTGTTTTTTTCCCGTATTTTTCAAATATTATATTTTGTTTCGTGGTGATCGGGTAACTAGGAGAACCCGAAAAACCTCTGAGTACACAAAAAAGTCGAAATGAAATTTTTAGAAATGAATTAAAATAATAAACTTTGTATGCCACTCTGTCCCAGAATTTTTGCCTTATTACCATCTGCAATCCATGCCGGTTGGGATATATGAAGGGCACGTTCCACGAGGGTTAGAATTTATGAAGGGCACGTTTCACGTTTCCTCCCATATATAGGAAGATACTTCACTCCGTAATAGGTTAGCTTATGGCCTTGTTAAAACTCTTCCTACCCCTCTGCTAAAATCTGGTTTCACCCTTGTTGTATTTGTTAGTTTCTTTTCATACAGCCTTATATAGAACGAGTATGAAAGTAATTTACGTAATAGTTTTGCTTGATGCAATAAACAAAGACTATACAATATTCAATTATTAATCCTATTATGCCAGATATTATTTAAGTATTTGCAAACTACTTGTGTTATTTTATAAGCTCATAAAACCACAACGTGGTCTGAAACCTGTTTGATACCAAACACAAGCTATTCAACGGACCCCGATGATCTTCGGTTACAGAGAAAATGTGTCGCATACCAAATGCAAGCATGGTACGTCATCTCTGATATGTCATATCTATATACGTGCGAAGTAAGGATCTTGGTAAACTGTCCGTTTACTCTTTTTATATAGTATTCTGTGCAGACTCATGAAACCAAAAATATTTTACATCAGATGAGTCGACCTGCAATTCTTAATTAGTTGGATCGACAATCCGTCGGTCTGATCTAAAAAAAACCTCTTCACAGCTGAACCAATGCGGTCGGTAAATAAAAAATTGTAAGAGGGATGTGTTGTAATTAAAGAGAAAATTGGGTGTCAAAACTAAATTTGGTTAAATTTTAATTCAATGAATTTTCAGTACCACAGTACTATTTCCATTCTCTCCTCCATTACAAACGAATATGTCATGTTCTCGTTGTCATGTTTCTTTCCTTCGAGGAATTTGCCTTCAGAAAAAAAATCATGAACGGAAATTGTAACAGCTCTCTTAACAATAAATTATGTCTATTTCTTTATTTATTGTCAGTCTACTTGGCTTGATGTTGGTATAACGCTTGAACACAGCGTAGCGAACACTTTTACTTCGCCATCGTCCGTAAGAATAAGAATATTTGCACCTCGCGTTATGTTGGCAGGACATTCGAATTTCTCGAAACTTAAATCTATCGCCAATATCGGCCATCCATTCAATGTACTTGCTCTTGTGGCAATATTCTGTTCCATCTGCATCGAGTCGCTTTTGAGACTACTTTGAATATTTATTTGTATATAACTTGAATTCGTAGATGTTGGCAATTCGTGTTAGGCAGCCATATTGCGTAATATTCGGCAAAGTTAACAGGACTTTGAGTATAGGAGGAATAAAAAGAACGGAAAACTGGGTTCCACGGGGAATGATGAATGCAGGAATGCATTTCACAGAACAGCAATGGTGGTTTGTTTCTGCATTCATACGAGTATAAACCTGCAGACGGGAGTAAAGTATCTTTGGGGAGGAAGTAGTGAGAATACCTGCGACATCCTTACCTCTTGCAGCCAACGCATTCCTCCTCAAGACGCGCAGCTGCATACAGAACGACAGTCCTACACATTAAATCAACGTACAATACAAACCTGTATCGCAGTTAGCTCACTTGTATCGCAACGCTAAAACAAAATAAATCATGCCGTAAAGTACGATTACGTTTTACTTTTGATTTCAGAATTGCAGAATATTTCCATTATTCTTTTGACATTTCATTATAAATCTCGTAACGTGGAAACGGGAGTTGCAAGTGTTTCAAGAAAAACGTATTTATTACTTAAACATGAAATTCATCGAACTGCAACATATGAAGAAATAACTTCAATTCATATATTTTAATAGAATAAATAATTTTTTTTAAACCTTTATTGACAACGAAAGCAGTTGCAAACTGCGCATAACCANAATAAACTAAGTTACCCTCCGGAAACAAGCAAGGAACCATCCCCTCAATTCGTATCAAGGTCCCAAGGGCAGTTGCAGATTTAATTCTTATAGAAAATTTAATAAAATACGTACTGTTATCAATTTATTGTTCCAAAATGAATCGTAGATATAACGTGCAGTCAAAATTCGAGATGAATAACAAAAGTATGAAATGAAATCATATCCTAAGGATAACCCGTCATTCTCCGGAGGAAAACTTGAGAAAAATAGGAAAAATCAACCCTGGTTTCGTAAAACAATTAAGATTTGTATATGCATCTTGTTTCAGATTAAAGATTTATAACGAAATAGAATTTTTTTTACAAAAAATATATATATTTATTGATAAACTTTCCACCATAACAATACTTCCTCTTCGCGATGTTCTTGAGACAATAAAAAGTCCCAGGAGCCATAAGGCAAGGTATTGGGAGAAGCGAGGTGGGAAATGGTAGGCGCGTGCTCCATTATCCTTAATTGCTGGAGTTGGATTTTGGAACGTTGCGCCTGAAGCGATCACGCCGTTCGTCTGTCCGTTCGTTCCCTGCCTTCACCCTCACCTCCATGCAGTGGCGAGCGAGACACGAGGACGAGGAATGGGCTGCAAGGCATTCCATGCAGCGGAAGAAAAAGAAAAGAAGAAGCAAGGGATTGGAATGCAGCGTTCACAAGAATCTTTCTATTGTGTCCGCATCAAAAATCGGTTGGAATCAGATTTAATGAAAAATCTCTCTACACAATTATACGTTGCGTCCGTTTTCTCAATACTTACGACAATCAAGGAAACATAATATTACCCAGGTAGTATTTCCAACGATGTCTATTTTGTTTTCTGTGATCTGAGTTCATTTCATTTCATCCAGTTGTTAATAATTTTAAAAGAAGTTGAAGATTGAAATGGCCAAGAAGAGTGGAAACAAGAAATATTAAATGGAACTGCAAATAGGCGGCTGATCAATCACTTGAATAGTTAGGTCTCTCTCTGATTTATACTCAAAGCGAAAGCATTATTCTAAAATTATTTTGAAGTATTTTATTAACTATTAAAATGTAGGATGTAAGCATGTAAGGGAATGTAGCATGTAAGCAGCGGTGAGGAGGTCCATAAAGTAAACGGGGGCGCTTTCAGTTGTTACAAACAATAGTTTTTGTACAATGACGAACTTTGTCAAGCCCTACACCACAAAGAATCCAACTTTTTACGTGATTAACATATACTAACTTCCCACGTATTCCCAACCATCACGATGTTCATGGGAAGGTAAAACTTGAGAGGAAATACCTCTGGTTTATTTCTTTATGCAAAACATGAACCCCTTTCTCAAGTTCAACATCAGCTAACAAGTAAAAAACATCTCACCGTGATACTTTGAGATTAAATTCTATAGATCATAGATCCAATCTCGGAAATAATCTTTATCTAGCAGCTGCACCACTTTATACCAGATTATAAAAATAAGAATTAAATGTCAGCCGTTTAATTCTTAATGAAATAGCTAATTTCTTGTTTACGAGGCGAAGGATAAGTACTGAAGCATGTCCCCTGTTGCAATCTACTTTCCCTTCTAAGCAGTGATTTCAGTAGTTTCGAGGACGAGTGTCTGCTGTTCGTAGCGAGTCAGAGTCTCAACCATGACGACCTTTCCCGTCCCCTTCCCCGTTCCTTGTAATCCTCATTCACTAGTCATCGTAGCGAAGGAAGAAAGCGAACACAAGAGGAATGGTACGTTTACTGCGATATTGCATTACAGGTCGCATCACGACTTTTTACGAATTCTTTGGGACTCTGAGAGCCTTTTGCTGTACATTCGAACATTCTTACTTTTGTCGTGTTCCGACTAGGTGGTCGTGCGAATTTCAATTACGTGGAACATTTTCTATAAGGATTGTCTCCAGTGATCTGGTTTCTCATACCGGCTCCCTTTGGCAACCAGTGTGGAAATACTCGTCTGTTATTTCCTGTATTGTTTTGTTTGTTCTATTTGCATTAAAATCAAACAGAATCTGCCACATTATTTGGTTGTCTATATAATACAGCCTGACCTAACTTAGACAACACTAGGAAACAAATTCGGTGTAATTGAGTTTTGTATCTTCCCCATTTTTATACTTTTTCGATATAAAACACATTCATTGGTATTGTTGTTGGCATAAAACTGTGACCCCCTAATAATTTTCAAGGTCTCTCCCATTCCATTGAATCAAGTCTGTGGTCACATTGGTATTTGCTCTTGGCTACTCCACCAAACCCGTCAATGAAGAAATTAGCAGAAAACTATTTCAATGTAAGCCGCAGAAAGTAAAATGGAAGCTAGAAATTCGTAACAATGATTATATGAACAACTAAATTAGGACGACAATTCTTTTATACATTCTCAACACAATTCACGGGATTTTACCATGATGAATTGTGCCTGTTGTTTTAATCTTCTCTCTCTCTCTCTCTCTTTCTTTCACTCTCTCTTTGTTTCTCTTTCTTTCTTTCTTTCTTTCTCTC
The DNA here is from genome assembly GCA_002313205.1 of Laupala kohalensis. NCBI lineage: Eukaryota > Metazoa > Arthropoda > Insecta > Orthoptera > Trigonidiidae > Laupala > Laupala kohalensis. The sequence goes on along the minus strand of NNCF01125919.1, from coordinate 986,474 downwards.
TTTCTTTCTTTCTTTCTCTCTTTCTTCCTTTTCCTATCTTGTTGAATATTTGAGATTACTTATCCGAATTCAAATTAATATTAAAAACGTACATGTAGCAAAATGATTCGAGCCGTAGTCTGCAGGAAGTAGCAGTTCGCATAGAAAACAGTAAACACTGAGACGAATAAAAGTATACATCGCGTGATATAGTTAAAGTTCTTTGGATATTGAGCAAAAGCGCAAAGTGTCTCCCTTCTCTACTAGGGTTTCTTGAGAAAGTTTGCGGCAAACGAATTGAAAACGACAAGATTATCCTCACTGGCACCCTTTGACCTGAGGAACGACTGTCACTTACCTTGTTTCTCTTTCACAGTGACGTATGACTTTCTCTTTCTACGTTTTTACGTGACGTGGCTCGGTCCACTCATGTTGGCAGCATTTAGCCTTATCTATCACGGAATTAAATATCGCTAAACATGTTACTTATTATCTTCAGATAAAGTGATTTTTTATTTATGAATATTATGAAATGATATGCAATGTATAAATGTATGGCATTCGCTTAATTAGAACACTAGTCTATAATTCATATTATTGGTAACTCAACAAAATATTTATTTTGTTGTGATCCTTATGTTACAAATAGCAAAGTTTGGATCACGAGGCTCATGAGATCAAATAACAATTCTACAATACAAAGAAACAAAAAAAAATATCTAAAATTGCACAAACTTCACGGGAAAGTACGTACATATCTCAGCAAGTAAAAATACACGGAGAAAAAATTAACTACTAATCACTTCGTTAGCAGCCACACATTCATTATACGCAAGCCGAAACCTTTTTTGTGTTACGATTCTTATCTACTTTACATGAAATTACTCGGTAATCACCTTAAATTTTTTTGCTGTCAATATTCTTGAAATTGTTTGCGCAATTTTGACATTCTTGCGCCCTGAATTATATTTCCTGTTCTCTTGAAATTGCGTGATTTTACATTTTAGTGTGTACTTTTATTGAAAATATGCAACCTTAATCCCTTCCGTTATATTATTTTCTTTAATCAATTGTTATTCTAAGTTTATGAGTTTTTAATACAGACCCTCATGAGAACTAGCTGTAATCGACTGTAACGAATGGAAATGTATTCATATTTACGACCATACTCGCCATGTACCTGCAAAAAAAGAATTCTCCCAAGCAGAAGTTTTACTGAGGGTAATTATTCCGGCGCTGTCATAGAAGTCACGCGGAAACCACAAATTAACTTCCGTTGAAAAGAACGCAACGACGCGACGTCTCAGCTGGAAAACAAAGGACACCAGGTTCTGCATGAGAAATAGAACTCCGCTACTTTTTACCTCGACAACTATTCGACACTGTTCTTACAAACTCCATGGCTACCATACACACTTGAATGACTTTGCCCAAGTGTGATTTAACAAAGCTGATTTAACATTCGTCATTCGGCGAATAACGAGCGACCGCTCGCTGAATTGTGAATATTGTGGATGGGCTGCTTGATCTTTGCAGCGTCACGAATACCGGTGCTCGCCCTACCCGCAGCGTCTGGGTCTTTTGGGCACATCGAAGGAAACCGAACAATACCGAGCATTGGCTAGCGATGCTCGCCTTTCGGGATTCGCCAAATGATAAATGTCTGGACCCTCCTTAACTCATCGTCTCGAACAAGGGTGGTGGTATTCGGAGATCCGCTTTTGAATATCTAATGTTGATCATGAAAGCGAACCACTAGTGAAATTGGAGAAAGACATTATTTTGAGCATATTGACCCGTTAAGTAGGGTGCCACTCTTTCATTTGCAATGATTGTCCAAAAATATTAATCTGTATTTAAGGTCATATTTCATGGGGTTAAAACTAAAACACCCGTCTTCGGACGATGGTACTGGGATAGACCAATCCAAGTAATCCGTCTATCATCCGTATTCGGCCTTCCCGTCGTGCCCTTTAGTCCCTTATTGGTCGTGGTTAACTGAAGAACGATTTTATTGATTGATCAAGATTTCGAATATATTGAGATCTAGCCAAATGTTAACGAAACGTGGTACCAAACACGATATATTTACCTAAGAGCCACACGTTGTAATATAAATTAACCGTAAAATAAGTGGCGATTTATGTCATTTCGTGTTGTGTATTTGTGAAATTGCCCAGGCATATGTGCAGTTGACATTGGTGACATTGATGTTGTGTTAGGGAAAGATTTTCTTTTCAGTGGGACGTAGTTGAACCGATAGTGAGGGGTTGTAAAACTAGAACGCAAATTTTTTAACTATTACCACAATTTTTTTTCTCCATTTATTTATATCTTACTTTATTTAATACATCATCTTACAAGTCTCAAGTAATGAGAGGTAAAATATGATTTTATCTACCCCGGCGGTTTGCTGACAACTATTACCACAGTGATTTTGAAAATTATTTTCCAGTAATTGTAGAAGAATTGTTGGCTGACATCCAATCCTCACCCACTAACTACATGCTACTAACAGCTAGGAACAAAAAAATAAAATTAGCTTTGTGCGCAGAGAATGACCTTAGTGCTTTCTCAACTAGCCATTCGTTTTTTGTGATCTATAATGCAACACCTGCACTCTTGGTACTGTTTTGTGTCGCAATCTATTCGAAGTTATTGGGGAGATTGTTGGGAAACATTATTTAAATCATACTTCCTCGTAATTATTCTATGATAAGAAAAAAACATCAAAATCATAGACAATGACTTACGGCCATATATATATATTACTTAACGCTAAAATTACCCTCTTTCAAATTCCCCCCCTCTATAACGCACCTGTAACGGTACTTACCTTTACATACTTACCTTAACTTTACACCCCCCCCCCATTAATTACGTAACGCTACCCCACTAGTACTAAATTTTTTTGACACTTTTCGAAAATGTTGGGACAATTTTAGATACACATTTATTTTTGTTCCTCACGCTCTGTTCTCTCGCTGACCAATTGAGTACACGGATTAAAGTGACCTCTAAGGTTAAAAAGTGTTCTATAAAACTTAGCGTTACGTGTCACCGGCACTAATACCCCACCGAAACGATATAAAAAACCCTCCCCCTAGTGTGCAATATATAATTTATGGACGGCCCCTTACGGTATATTCAGAGATTCATCTCTTACGCAGTGCAACAGGATGTATCCGTTTATGGAGGAGACTAGATTTTGTTCCTTGCTTCACAGAAACGTTCGCTGCGGTAAACGTAATGCGCTACGTGTGTGAGGTTCGCGACTGAATGCGTCTAGGCGAGATCGATTCTAGGAATTTCACTTCCTCTTTCCTACGACCATATTCTTAATTTCCACGCTAGTCAGCGCACAGTAAAATTTTAGTAGGTTTTCAATATTGTTCTCTTAAAAAATATCGAGCGTTTATGTAACATTTATGATTACGAAGTTTAAAAAGTTCAAGAATTGTACTAAAATAATTGTTATTATTTATGACTGTGTTTAGAATGTAAATCACCAAGATTAAAATGCTTTAATTTATATTTCGCGTTTGTAATACAGTGTGTGAGCAATGCAGGAGTCTACAAAATAAGTTTTCAGAGGTGTTAAGAAAGGATAAATAAATTTTTGCGTTTATAAATTTATATTAAATGATGTACTAATGTTAATTCATATTTTGTGAATCATAAATTATGTGTTTGTTTTTACGACTAAGTTTTAAAATAATTCACTTTTCCATGTAACATTTTCCCTAATTATCAATTTTCAATTATAAAACTGCTTTTCTTTCTTTCTTATTTTGATACTTTATTTTGATCAAGGTTCAGAGACGGGAAGAAGTATACTGTAAGTGAACAATATCATGTGTTGTCTACGAATAGAGACTATTTCAAAACATTATATTTCCAGGTGTCGTTTTCATATACGAACTCCTTGTATGGTAATCGAGAAAACTGAATCTGTTGATCATGACTTATGATGTCATTGGCTAACTTATCCAGCTTACAAGGTGTTAATTATGTTATGGTTTTGCGCCATTGCAACATTTTTATATACATATGTGGAAGATAAAAAACCCTATTTCCTCGTCTCGAGTGTCAAAAGAATGGCCGACCTTTAAAAATCTTTGACAGAATCAGAGCTTGGAACAATTCCTTGTTAGGTGGCAGCATGTATATTTCTCAAGGCTTACCGCCGCCTCAAGCGGGACGCGGGACCAGTAGCAGAAGGAGCGGCTGTCCTTCCTAACACTGGCTTCTCCGCTCCGTCTATACGTGTCGCCTAGGTAATAGCGCTAGTATGCAAAGTGGGGGAACTTAACTGTGTCACAATATTCTCGCAACTTCATCTCGAGCCGAACTCAGGTTTTTCAGGGCGCTTAATTAAGCTGTTGTTATTGGTAACGGAGTTTCTGCTTTTTTCTTAATACAAATTGTAATAAATATTCAATAATTTTTCTTTTTTCCCTTGTATATCTCAAAGTTTTCGTATTCTTGAATTCAAAGAATTTGTTTTTGATTAAGCGAACGAGTGAAGTATAATAACACGAGAATGCTTCATTTTATATTTCGCAAAAATAAATTTTACATTCATATATTATTTCAGAAACTTAAATTTGATGTTTTCTGCTTCTACGGGAAAAGCACTTCAAAATATTAATCTATTTTTTTATTATATAAAATTTTCATAAAACAAAAGATTTTCGATATGATCTTCCGATATGATTCTGTCTGACTTCTAGACGATAATAGTGAAGTTGTATGTAATATTGAAACTACGGTAATGCATATCAAAAATTTATTTCAGCTTACATTCCTTGGAACAGATATATCATTCTATCTCACGAAGTAACTAACTTTTATATTTCAATCACGTTCTTGTAATATTGAAAAATCTCATTCTTGTAGAGAGAGAGGTAGGACTACATGATTGGGAGATCTGCTTAATGTACTTAATGTACTCTTGAAAATTGACTTCTCCCACGTAAACAAATAAAATAAAATAGAAAATAAGAGGAAGCTCTTCTTCAAAATGACAAGTAGCTTTAGAGTGGTCCACATTAAAGAAGGAACACGCGTGAGCAATTTGTCGGGGTAAGGATGGGAAAATTACCGCCAGTCAGACAGAAGTGTTTTTCAATTTAAATCCACTTTCAAGTTGCCAGATGTGCAAAGAAAAAAAACCATTGAAAAACATTATCTTGTACTCAATACAAGAATGTAACGAGGCAAAGTGTCAAAACAATGTCCTCTTTCGAGTAAAAATTGTTGCCAAAAGAATATTATTTTGTCGAATACGTCATATAGAATAATGGTTGTCAAATTATCTTGCTGAAAATTGTGTCTATAGCCAATATAATTTATATTCACTTTATTTTCAATGTGCCTTACGTCGCTGAAATACGATCAGCATTCGCGAGATAAATTTATATTTGAAATTCTTTTTACTTCTTAATTGGATATAACTTTTAAACATCGAAGTTGGATAATTAAAACGATTGTTGCAATTCTAAGTCGCGCGCTTTTGGTGAATAAATATGTAAATGAATATTTGATTTGTAGAACGTAGTACAGTAGACCTCGATAGTTCGAACGAACTAAGGCCGGCAGAAAATTATTTATCCCATTGAACAGTATACTGAATTGTTAACAACGTACAAGTATTATCAATTTTTTCCGCATTTTCAGCCATGCACAAAATACTGTATTTAAAACTTTTGTTATCTGACCCGGATAAACAGAAGATCTGGATATATTAGATAAACAGAAGACCTGGTATTCTTTCTTACGCATGCATGTAAAGTGAAAAAAAAATATTGTTGCTACTTTCTAGCTTTTGTGTTCAAAGTTTAACTTGACTTATTTGCAAAAGAGTGAATAAAACCACTTGTGGAGTTCCCATCAAGAACAACAGTTCTATAGGGAGAAAGATTTCCTTCTTGAGACCCAAGTGCTCTAAGTACTCTCACTGCAAGAAATTATCGCTCGTACGTCTTTTTAGTCTTTCTACCCATTTGGGAGGTAAACGCTATACGCGACTTTGTGCTACGTAGCTCCAATCAGAGTATCGTATAAAACAAAATAAAACAGTACATATTTGTAGCAGTTAAGATGTAGGAATTAAGGTTAATATCTGCGACATGAGGAATAAAACATGTGTTGGTAATAATGTGTTCGAAATTCATAGAGTTTTGTGGAAATATAACCCACATCTGCACAGGTTGTGGTGAAGCAAACCTAATCCTGTTAATCAATTTCGGTGAAACGAACCTGAAAATAGTCGTTCTTTTTAATTAAAGACATGGTAAATGTCTTAATGGCCGATCTGTTTACTTTGTGTTGGAAGAAACCCGACATCGTAACATGGTTATCAGTGGAACAAAAAAGCTCGATCATTAGCTTTCCAGAATCTGTCTATTTATAGTAAAATGAAGTGATTACAGCGTATTAACCGCCATTCATACAGAGGGTGCCAACTCATCCGGCAGAAGGCAAAGACGAGAGAAAGAAAAAACGGTTGTATCGAGTGCTGGCCAACCGGAGGGGAGGGACCTGGACCGTGGGAGGCTGTGCTGGGAGTAGAAGCTCTCAGGTCGTCGCCTTGAGCCTACGGTCATTCGCTCTGCCGGCCACAATCTCTTCCTCCATCATTCGTCTAGGAATAAACACTCATCTCTTCCTTATGTTGTACTTTCTTCACATCATTTTCTTTTCATCGGATATCGAAATCCGTGGAAAAATATAATTTCTTCTAGCGAGTTTACACGACTCTACTCGCGTCAGGTTTTTAATATTTTGTGTCAATTACGTTATGGAACCATCGTTAATATCTCTTGGAAATATTTGTAATATTCAATTGACGAATCATAAAAAAGCTGAATATTTAAAAATAACCAAGTTATCCCTTGTCAAACAAAAATGAATCCTAATGTTAACTCCTATTTCCCTGACTATCTCGAAAAAATGCGGATAAATAAAGAATATACTGAATGATTCGAAAATAGTAGATAAAGAGTCTACCTGTTTATAAGGATCAAGTCTAGAACGACACAAAATGGTGTTGCACTAAGAAGCAATACATTACTGTTGTAGTTATTATTAATCTCAAATTTTGAGTGATATTATGCTAATTAGCAAATTGTTTTTGGATAATACATTGACAACTATGTACTTGTTAAAAATATATATAGTTAAAATACTTGTATATATATATATATATATATATATATATATATATATATATATATATATATATATATATATATATATNTATATATATATTTATTTATAATACAAAAATAAAAAGTATATAACTATTTTGTTCTTATTTAAGTAGGGAGGCATATATGGTGACTTTGCCTTGTGGTGCAAAAATGATACATAAGCCAGTCTTGGGACCTTCGATCGGAATGATGGGATGGTCCTTTGCTAGTTTCCGGAGAATAAATTAGTTTACTGTCCTCCACGTGATAATATGCTGTGTTTGTTACTTTTCTTTTTTGACAAATTATTTGGAGATATTGTTTAACAGCAAGTATGCGAAACTAAAGAGAGGAAACGTATTGACTTTGTTCACGTCTCCAGTCATAATTAAATTTATATTATGAAACCGACCTTTTCTGCCGAAAATTGAAGATAACAGAAATAATACAGCTTATTTACTTCATTACGTATAATTTACTAAATTGTGAAATTTTAAAATTCCGACAAAAAATGCATAACAAAAAAAAAAGTATTGAAATTATCTGAACATATTGGCCGGAATGACACGTGGAAGAGAGTAATAAACAATTAATTTTCAAATTCTGATCCATTTGGTGTGCATTGGTATCTCTTTTGATTCAGCGCATTATTTTTGGTTCGTCTACCTTCTGCAGTATCTTTCTGGTCACACGGTCAAACCGGTTGCACCTCTCTCGGCGTTCACTCTTTTATTTCCCTCTGCAGGAAAGCGCCGATTCACGTCGGACGAGCGAGAGGCTGCGTTCATTCAGCAGGGCTCGCTTGGGTGCAGGTTGGGTCCTCCCACTTCTCCCCGCGCGAGTACGAGGCGAGTAAGAAACGAAGCTGTTCAACATGTGCTTCTTGTACGATAGAGCAGATGGCCACTGGAGGCTTCACCATCGAGATAATTGTTTGTGGGAAGAAACCAGTACAGAATACATTGCCCTTACGTACTGGTTGCCAACTGATGTGTTGTGCAGATGTGTCGGAAAATGCGAATATTAAAACTAAAAAGACGCTTAATAGAACATTTACTATATTTTTGTACACAAAGTTTCAGACATTAATAAAATATAGTAAGGTGTCTATTAAAGGTTGTTAAATTTCATAACTGAATAAGATAAAAATGATAGACGTAATAGTTCTACTATTAAAACTAAAGTTCATGGCCCCAAAAAATGTCTCTGTACAGGATATTGAATAGTTTGTAATATTATATTTTTAGAGACTCCGTCACACTACCATTTTTCACCATTAGTGTGTGTGTGTGTGTATGTATGTAAGTATGTATGTATGTATGTATGTACATAATTCTACAGATCTACAGATTCTCGTCACAATATTCTAATATTTAACGTATCTCTTCTTTCAGTTTATCTCAAGCAGATGGTACTATTTATCGGGAACTTAAGTTTCTCACGATATTATAGGTGAAAGATGACAAGGTGTCGTAAACATTGGGGAAGGCCTTTGGTATATCTTTGTTCTTTTTATGAAATTGTTCTAAAATTTAAGGGAAAATACTAATACATAATTTCAATCAGGCAAACCTAACTTTTTTTTATGAAACACTTAATTTGCTTATTTATTTTTTCATTTATACATTTTATCAGAACTAGGCTATTCCCATTCATCGATGGTTATATAGTTTTGAATTTGAATAACGTGTAACGAAAAAAATATTCATTCAATTTTGTATTGAACTTAGAATTTGGTTTCTATTTTGGAGTTTAGGAAATTTCATGGAAGGCGCTCTAGATGTGCTTCTGAGAACGTGTGTCGTGTTACTCCCACCAGTGTACGCTTCCAACATAAATGTATCAAAAAGTATCTTTCGTAGATTTACTTTCCCTCCATATTTGTGTTCATATATGTCGGAGAAAGTATAATAATCCTCAAGAAAATTCCCTTCGTCGACTTAGCACGAAAGAACTTATGAACACGTCGGAAGGAGGCCTGGCCCGAGGCACCAGTATCACAAGAATGCTCATTTCTAATGGAGACATCATTTTGTCTTAATTCAAATAATTATTAATGTCATACGTACGAAAAAGAACAAAAATGACTGAAAAGTTGAATTGAATTGTTTAGAGTTGATTAAATTGTTCAGAATATTTATACCGCATATGAACGTTGTAATAAGTTGAACACGTAAAATGGAACCTAATATGTTGAGAGGCACCAAACTGGTGAGAGTCATCGTAGTCTATCCTGACCGAATTTATTTTATTTATTTAGCTTATGGCATTTGTCATACACTTAATATTTTCATAAAAATACATCAACAAAATAAATACATTAGATACTGAGAGAGAAAAGGTAATAAAAAGGAAAACGTTATTAACTGGCTAAAATACAAATCACAAATCGAGGTCGAGCAAATTCAGCCATTGAACAGCACTCACTGAGCCTATCAAGGGACTGTCTTTGCTGCCAGGGAACGTTCTTCGTGACACTCATAAGTTATATGCCGTACAGTTTGGAGGGCGGCACCACAATCACACCGGATCCTGGCCGGAAACACTCACCAACGAATTGCTCTAATATAACATGCAATNAAAAAAAAAAAAAATTAAATTTTCAAGTATCGATAATCTCCGCCGTATAAATCTTAGCAAAACCATGAGGAATTGTATTCAAAGAAGTTACTTAATATTTATCGATTCGATTATATTACCAAAAATATCATTATTTTTGTAAAATAAATACGGGTTAAAACCGTTTGCCGTTTTTGGTGCATTATTTTCATTGTTGTGTCCGTTACGAACGTTCTTTTTCTATACAAATGTTTCGGCAGTACAAATCGGCACGAAATTCGAGTGACCTACTTGAGTTTGAATACAGATGGGTTTGTCTACTTTGGAATTGTACCTTCTGAATGAAAAGAATCAGGAAGTTCTGTATTGAGTGTTAATTGCTTTATCTACTCTTCCCACGCGGCGACCGATTGTGGTACTGAAACGGATTTATGTCCTCGAACTAATCCAGAACTGCTGAAAAAATACGATCGTCGAATGTAGACGACTGAATTCCGTTATAATTTTGATGGTTGAATACGAATTGATTTACTACAGTTTCATGCGAACTCTTAAACCGGTTGATTTTTTATGATTCTGATGGTATTAAATCCACATAACTAAAGAGAGTATAATTTTGTAGAGTTTTTACAATTAAATGGAATCTAGTGCGAGGTATCTCAAACCCTTCCCTGTACACTTCGTTAGCTGCCGAGATTAATTTGAACTCGCACTCCAGAATTTCAGCTTACAATTTGAACGTTTTAACCTTTTTTAAGTGTATTTTCCACATTATATTTTAAACTTCATTATTATAACTACTGTTTTAAAATAACGGGATTTAGGAAGAGAAAAATCCTATATGTTTCAAATGACAAAATATTCAAAAACTTGGAGAAAAAACATTTTTCTAAATTATTACAGAAGTGAAGATGATATGTACTTCTGTATTACTTAACTGAAGTCGAGAATTGTGCTAATTTTAAACAACGTATGACCAAAAACCTTTCCAACTTCTTTCAAATTGCGTTGCTACAGATCTTTAGCGAAAAATGTCCGTGCTATGGACAAATGTGTAGTACTGCATTATAATTACTTCTTTGTTATCATTGAGATATCATGAAAGAATGGCTTCAAAAGACATCTCAGAAAGATGGTTCCATAGATGTGTGTAGTTTTTAGGGAATATATCAGNTTGGCAAAGCGCGGTTGACACTCTCGGACGATGAATATTCCAGACTTCCTACTGAGGTGAATTACGAATTAAGTGGACCAGTAAGTCTCTAATATTTAGATTTATTTCATTTGTACTTTTTCTGTGGGGCTTTACGGCTCGTAGACATCGAGGTCATTAGAGCCCTAAAATTCTGTACGGGTAGGGAAAATGCAGTTACGCACTAAGGAGAGCCAACATGACTCCTCGAGTGTGGGACCCGCCGAATGGCCCAACCATACCCCCCAAAAACCCTCCTGAATTACAATATATCAAAACATATATCACAAAAAATGAGGAAAATGAAAGATACCCTAGCCCTAATAGCGTCGGGATCGAAAAGAACAAGAGGTGACCAAGGAAGGTCAGGAAAGAGAAAGGAAGGAACCTGTCAAGTGGAAGTAAGGCCAAAATCAGCTCGGGTCCCCGTGTTTGCCAAACACGTACTAACTAGATGTAAGTCCCCTGGGGGTTTTTTATAATCGCTCTCGTTCCCATGTTATGACTCGGAACTCCGTAACGGCACGAATTGACGCCATCGTGAGAAATAACGGGGAGAATCAAAAGATATATGATTTGTAAGAAATATGTATAGTTGATAAAGTTTCAAATTCTATACTTGCGCATTCCTAGCCTAACATAATTAAGAAGATTTCAGGTGAAAGGTTATTATAAAGATAACTGAAGACTTGCTTTTAATTAAAGATTTTTGGAAGCGTTATAGAAATTCTGGGATGAATAAAATGAATTCCAAAAACTTGTTTTAACTTTGTGGCAAAATGATGAACTCCATTCGTTTAGAATATAGAGTGGGGGAATATGGAACCAATCCCCTTCAGTAGGATTAATTAAATTTTCCAATAGTGGTTTTGCTCGCCTTCCCCAAGTGCCGAACTGGAACCTCACTCTTCCCATTACCAATTATTACTTTCCTACTTCCTAAACCTTAAACGCGTGGTTCGTTAGCACTCCTAATGGCTCGAATTATGTGACAAACAGTTATATACCATTGAATCAATATATAAAAACTCCGGTATGTAGCCGCAGTATAGGAAAATAAACTTTTACTAAAATAGATACCTCAGAGGGAGCAATTTCCGGACTATATCATACTCCTATGCAAGACCAAAACAAAAACTTATGAAATTTGCACTTACATACAAACGTGGGGTGTGAATGTACTTGTTAATATTGCTGAATTTTTTTGAAACGAGATGTCAAAGAAAATGTTCTGGAAGAGCAAAACATCCCACTAGTAGTTGATAGCATCCCTTGGCCGATTTAAATATTTTCCTCACAATAAACCACTTGCAAGTTCTACTGTAGTGGATTTGGTAATATACTTATTACGAAATAAGTTTGCTTCCAATTTTCATTATATCTCTGGTATTACGAGTAAATTAGAAAATTGTTGTTGGATTTCACATAACTATGTGTAGCTCCATACGTAGTACTGTAGTTTTAGTTGTACGACTGTATGTTTAATAGTGACATGTTTTGATTGAATTTTCTTATAATTTCAGGTGGGTTGTTGGTTTTCTTACCAGTCGTACCTGAAAATCTTAGTATATGACAAATTATGTGGTAAGTGGCGAAATTAGATGCAAATTAGTAAACGTTACGAGATCATTATATTGAGCGAGGAATGTGTGGAAAACTCTTAAATGGTAAGGAGAAATCCTTAATGTTTGCAATTTATTTTCCATTTACTTCTCTATTTGTACACGGTATATTAAATTCTAAACAAACATTAAATTATTACACTAGTATTTTCTCATCATTAAAGGGAAAACAATGAAGGAGTTAGTGTTGTGTATTTTACAAGCAATAAGGAGTTCTTTTGTTGCGTTACTATTTACCCTTAGATATTTTTATGTAGTGTAAACAAAAATAGCACGTTTACGTACAAAAACTAGTCAATGGGAAATGGGCACAAACCGATAAATTACATTAGGTCTTTCAACTCAGAAATTTCTAAGAATTTCGAAAAATATTTTCTGAATGAGCCTTTACAACAGTTAAGCAACATCCTGTCTGAATTTCTAGTTTGATAAGATCTTTATTAGTCATTCTACACAGCGCTGCTTATACTCGTATGAGTAGATTGAAAATAATAAAATAGTCACTGAAGGACACAGAAGCAGTACAAACGATCTTCTCATCCAACACGGCAATATTTAGTATTTTTCATCCCTCCACAAACACACACGAGTTCTCTGCTGCGATGTAAAAGGTAATACGGAAGGTTGCACAATAAAGGGTCTCTTTCTGTGGTCTATGATTCCAAATTTTATCGCCAAACTGAATCCTGTTATTTGGTAAAATATTTGGAGGGTAGTTCATTTATATTCCCCGACATTGTTGGGTATTTTTTAATGTTTTGTATTATTTTTGTATTTAGTTAGGAAACTCAACTTTAACATTGTTCATCACAATACAAATCTTATACCAATTTTAGTTTTTATCTAAATCACCTTTTTCTACAACAGTGTTATTACAAGGCTCGTTTCTATTATATTCCTTTCTCTCGATTTTTACACATTTACTGCGTCAACTTATCTTTTTGTATGCGATGTAATATATTCGCGGACCTTAGAAGAATGCGGACTCCCAACGGTTGGAATCTTTCATGTCGAGTGTAGCAGTAAAGTGTCTCCCACATCGCCGACGCGTGGCCGATGAACCGCATCCCGACTTCTCTGGACGAGTGGTTGGGTGACGGGGAAGGGGGAAAGCGTCGTCAGTGTATGCATCGTGGGTCGTCACACACACACTGCTTGCTTTGTGGTCGCGCAGCCGTTTGCACGCACCGCCCGGGTGCGCCGCAAGGATCGGTTCTAGGCTCCGCCTATATGTCTATGGGTGGAGTCATTAAAAATATGTCTATAACTCATAATAATTTAATTTAATAATGTTATTAGCAGTACCTCCAAAATTTTTGGTTTCACATATAAGAAATAATTAAGTCGCACATTGGAATGAGAACGAGATGAAGCGAACCATTCGTTATTTCAATAAGTGCGTACAAAACATACACTTGTCAATGAGTGAATAGTGTAAAACATGAAGGACACGATATATGCAGAAAACAAGATAAAAGAAATTCAATGATTTTCCCTACAACCTGCTGGTTGTTAGAAACTAACTTTTGGATGATGGCTAAGGTTCCACCAGTCTCACGTCACAGTGATGAAACTGACTTCCATGTAGCGTCTGTATAGTCACAGAACGAATGAAATGACTCGACCCTAAAAATGTATCAGCATGGGGTTCAGATTATGAACAATTATTTTTTCCTTACATAAGTATAAATAAACTTCGTAAATTAGTTTGAGTAATACGAAAAATAATTTAACTGTGACAATCTATTGGAATCGACGCAGTAACTTTTCGGTTCTTTTCACGATGCAACACACAATTCAAGTGAATATTCAACAATTGTAATAGAGCATTTCCCTCAATTTATTTACTTATCATAAAATTAAAAATTACGATGCTGCTAACCTTTTATGGCGAATGTGTTATGTATGAAAAATAATATACACAATATTTTTAAAAGCATATTGAGAGAGAGAGAAACAAGTACAAGGACAAACATTTATTTGTAACTAGAAAGTTAAGAGAGGATGAATTTTCTGAATTGCATTTCGGTAGTCGTTCCCAGTGCGCACTTCATCAACCCAGTGCACTAAAGTTTCGCTTTTTGCAGCCTGTCCCTTGCGAATACATGAAGAAAAACAGCGAGAGATGCTATCTTTTCGAGACGTTTGTCTAAATTTATCCTCGGGATTCATAGTTCATATCTAAAGCACTTGACACGAAAATTACTTTCCACTAACGAGATAAAGCGCTGTAGTTTTTAGGTTCAGTATACGAGGGAAACGTATATTACGTTTCTTCCATCGGTCGTGTCGGCAAGAATAAAGTAAGTTTATCACGTGAACTTCGAACCATCTCGTACGAAATAGTGGAATATTTTTTGTGGTATGTCATGGGTCAAACAGTAGCCATTAGAAAGGGAGCAGTGTTTACTGCCCATTTCTCGGGGATAAAGGGTCTTTTATGTTCCTTGGTGACGCCGCACTTGTTATTCCGAGAGCAGTTGCTTAGGGCGTTCGACGTATCTGTTCTCTCTTATTATATCGTGTCTCGGTAAAAAACAAGATTATTTAACTAGAAATTTATGTGACACTTTCTCTAAGATGTCTCGAATTAGATAATCACAGCAATATTTTAGCGATTGTCCTAATTAGAAAGAATAAAACGAATGATACCAAGAGATATGTGGTTACAATGAAATATCTTCGATTAAAAGCATGTAAAATTAGTTTTGGAATTATAGGGAATTGTAAGAAAAGGGTACGCAACAAAGTAGGTTATCGGTAAAATTTGACTTCCATTGTAATGAAACAAATATATTGATAACAGTGTGACTATAAACACTAAGAAGTTAACGGAATGTGGAGAGTGTGATTTTAAATATTGACTTTTCTTGTTGTCATAGAGATCAAACATATTGGTTCTCAGTTTTGTGCGTTATGATATGTACAGTTGTCAGAGACGAAAAATGGGTTTGACCTGGAATTTTGTTGAAAGAAGTTCAAATTTTACAAAGGGGTACTTTGGGGGACGTATAATATTGAAACCCCATAATTCGCGATAAGGGGGTGACCGCAAAGGGGTGCAACCTACCTCTAAAATTGAAAAAATTGTATTTGCTCCCAGAATAATGAAAATCATCACTTAATTCATCTGAAATACTTATATGACCTTAATAAATGACAGGCAATTAATTTCATGGTCAATCACCCCATTAATAGGGGCGAAATTAACCCTTCAAAATTAAAATGTCCGTTTTTTTCGAGTTTACCCGTGGCACAGTTGAGTCTACTTGAAAATGTCTGTTGTAGGAATGACAGAAAATATTGATGAAGGAATATAGTATATGTAACATATTGAAATATTGGTCAAAATGACATACATAATTCATAAGGGTGTTCAAACATAGTGAAAAATGCGTATAAACACACACTTATTATGAAGATTGAGGTTCACATTTCACGAGTTCGCTATGGGATTTCATAACTTGGGGTGCAAGGAATATAAATTCACCGTTGGTATGATTTATTTTTGAGTAGTTACTTTTTGAGATACGAAATAACAGAAATCCATTCCCTCTATATTTGCAATAACAATTATCAGTTAAATAAACAACCTTTTTTCGCTCAAATGTCCCAAACAAAGCTTGAACCTTTTATTTTCAGACAACACATCGTAAATATTTATTTATGTCCACTATTTACAATTCGCACATGTAGAGAGAGGAATGACTCCGTTTTCTATTTCAAATATTTGAGTTCGCGCGCTTTCGTGAGGTAATTACATGCTAAAATTATAATATAAAAAAATAATAATCCCAAGATGAAAAAAAAACTATTTCTGGTGTAAAATTTACCGTTCTTTCATTTTCCGTGGTCAGAATTAATGAAAAATTAGTCCTTGGTTGACAAAAAAGCATTTGAAAGTTTAGGGGTAGTTTTCACCCCCTTAGCC
>NNCF01125919.1:853420-969861 GCA_002313205.1 Laupala kohalensis | reverse complement strand
TATATATATATATGTATATATATAAATAAAGAATATGGGTCAGTTCGACAAGGTACCATGAAGCAACAGCAAGAAAATGTGAAACGTTAATTGAGAACTGCAAAAGTTGTACATCAAATTATTTAGACGCGACAGTATCCGGTAAATGAATACAAAACTAAAACAAAAATTCGTATGTTCTCTTAAACAAAGTGACCTAAGTTTTACGGAGATAATAGGTGTGGAACAAAGAAATGTCTGGACTAGAGTAACTCGTTTCGCGTGGAAATGTTGCTCTTGGCCTTCGTAGCATCCGGACGCCAAAGCGAAACACGGCGCCTTAAAACGTCCCACTCAAGTTCCACCGAATACTGCCACGCACAGACCGCGATTAACGTGGGTCAGTCACTCTTGGCATCGGCGACCACGAATACGTCATGTGTTCACTTGAGGATATATTGTCGCACGTGTATGAATACTGGGTTGTAAATTCACCTTTATAAAGGCGTGAGAGCGTCGGCTTCGTATTAGACTGGTTCGCATAGAACGTATGTGGAATGCCATATGTGCTGTTATAAATAAAAGTGAGGTAAGAGTTCGATTTAGTAAGTGGGAGTGAACTTAATTCAGATACGGTTTTTATTTCATCATAAAATGTATGGAGAATTTAGATTAAAATTCCGGGAAGTTGAAACTTATTGGATTTTTTTATATTTTTGACGTACAAACGAAAATCACAGTGATAGTTGTTCTAAAAATGCACTGTGTTGACTTTCAATATCATGCTCAATTCAATCGCTATTTGGTGGTTTTGATTAACCTCCAGTTTTTTGCCTTCGCAACTGCTGTTCAACTACACGCTAATTTCTGTAGAGGTTCATTTCCTGTCGCCATAAAAAAAGCTATCTCACACTCCCAAAGTCCCCACTCTTATACCACATCTAGAAGAGTAATTTATAGCTGCACATGTCTACGGAGTGGATGGCGCTTCAGTATATGTTAAAATAGTTCACCGTAATTATGCAAATCCGCGATATTCCGAGTAATTCGTTTCATTACAACAACCCTTTGAATACTTCACTTTCGTCCAACCTTAAGTAGAATTGTTCTTCCTCAATATTTCAAAATTAATCTTAAAATTCAAGCGATGTTGTGAAGAAAACGAAGCAAATTTGTATAAATAATTTATTATATTCACCTGGTTATTCTGCGAACTATGCTGCTATACCAACTATACCATTGCTGTACCAACATCCATCATTGTTTTTTCCGTATTCCTATTTAAATTCTTTCTCTTATTTAACTATCCTTTGTAAATATGTTTATATTAATTGTATATATTCGTGACCTGACCGTTGGTTCCCGTGGTCCCCAACGGTGCTCATTGAATCGCTAGTTGCAGTATACTTAAAAGTTATTTTAAAACAATATTAAAGAAGCACTAAAGGATGCTAAAAAATACTATTACGATTCAAATCACAAGTAAATAAAATTACAATCATTTTAAGTTAAAAAACAAGATTGGCAAAATTAAAACTGCAACTATCCATTCAATGAGAGTGAATACCAGGGCATTGTATGCACAGCCCACGACTCTACTTAGGGGCATTTTAAAGGTGTACAGGCATAAAATCTCGCCAGACACAGAAAATAATATTTTTTGTAAATAAAACGCCCTATTTAAAATTGAAAAACTTAAATTGTTTTCTGGCATGTTCATATGTAAAACCATTATCTAATCCCAAAAGGAATGGGAAATCTCTTTACATGTGATACCGTGCTCGATGCGTTGAAGCCCTTAACGGTACTCCTTTCCGCTGTAGACATCATCTGCGCAGGTGGCCAAAGCCTTAGGACGTAGCCGGAAGAGTGGTTGAAGCCCTACGGCATACAGAGAGCAGATGTACTTCTGGAAACTGTACGAATAATAAGTGAATTTCATCGTTTTATTGAAAGGACATATTGAATGGAACCGAGCAGTCCTATAAACAGACACATGTAAAGAAGTTTTGTCTGCGAGAACAAGCGTACCGGTAGATATAAAATTGTTCTTTTAATTAATACGGTCTGACAAAAATTGTGGTGAGATGACGCCGGTTACATTAGAACCCGAGTCTCCAGTCCTGTGTGAGTTAATATTTGCGAGAACATAATCGAGATTTTCACTGGTTTTTGCGAGACAAATTATGGGATAACGTTTTGGTTGCTGCCGGGAATAAATGACATAACAGTACGCAATGTTCTATAATGTTTATAACTTTAATTCTGATATATACAATTCTGATAATAGTTCTAGGGAGTTGAAAAAAAATCCTAATAGTAATTGAAAACTATGTTGGAGATTTGTTTGGAAACACAGCTACTAAACTTAATCCAAGAAGGCGTTGAATCCCGCCACTTGTGTAAGACATCGCGTCGCATTGGCTGCGGGTGGACCGGAAGTGGCAGGTCGTCTCCGTCGTGGAGGCCTTGAGGGACCGGCACCGCCTCCAGGCATTTCTTCTCCACCGCCATCATGCAGCATCCGGTCTCTCTTTCTCCCCCCCCCTATCTCTACCTTTCTGGTCAAGCGAATGCGGCTGTTAATGCACGCAGGCGCCAATGCCACTTGCGTTATATTCCACTTACGCTTATCACTATTACTATTTACAAGGTGAATTCGAAAGAGCTACATAGGGGGAAAAAATGATATACTTGCTCTGATTCATGATTTTCTTGTTGTTATTTACTTAATATTCAGTTTGAATAGATATTTTTATCAACTAATTAATCCATGATGTATTACCTATAAATCCATTGCAATAAATTTTTGTTCAATAGAATATTTAAACAATGCTCATCTTTATTGATTCTATTTCCAAATGAAATATATATTTGAGTATAATATCATTCGCTGTCTGCCATTCTTAAGTTAAGGGATGGATTGTGTCTCTGGTTCTAAATCTCTTTTTATTTTGTTTTTTCTAGCGTACTAGTCTCTTTCATTGATGTTTCTCTTCTGGGGGCAAATCAAAGCATGAAACAGAAAATAAGAATAAAAACCAAACTTCATCGCAGTTCCAAATATAACTTAGTCCTATCGAGCGGTGTCTTGCTTTAATTTTTCTAGTACAATTGATACTAAGAATGTACGCAGATCAATTCATTATACCTAAGTCAATGGATAGGAGACCTATGTCACCCTCTTTAATTAACGGTTTTCTTCTCATCATTTGTATCGTACCTTTAAAAATACACTGAGCAGCAATAATGAATAAAAATTTCTCAAATATTTTGCCACATTTTTATATTACTAAATAATATTCCTTAAAAAGCAAAAGACAACCTCTTCGACGCTTCACTGCGGAACGCTATGTCTCTTACAAGCTCTCTTCGGATAACGTTTGTATCCTGGCGTACCGCAAGGACCGGTCTTAGCTTCCAGGGATCGTCCACTGCGGCGCTAGTGTCGCGAAGTCAAGTGAACGCACGTGATGAGCATGGGGAAAGTAATCGCTTTACCATCGCACTCAATGCGTTATTGATTCATCTTGCACATGAATGAACATGAAGAATGATCTACAGAAACCTGTTCGATGGGTCATCTAAGGGCAAATAACCTCTTTATTGCTCCTGCTTCCTAGAACAGCTTTGTGCTTCCACTGTATTTGAAATATTGTAAAAAGTAATACTCCCACAGATTTCTTTTGGTTTGTTGTCCATTACAAAAATACTTCTGGTTTGAATTTGAAATTAGTTATTTGAATTCAGAGGCATAGTAATGGATTACATCATTTGATAAAATTACTGAAAATAAAACCAAAAAAAGCAGGACATATCTTACGGTAGGTTAGCCGACTGAGGATAAAATCTTTTTTGAGTCTAAAATTTGCAGAAATGCTAATTTATGCTGATATCCATTTTAGCTTTTAAAGACACATTTCTGGTCATTTAAACAGTATATTTAATAATCGAATGAGTAACAGTATCTTGTATGAAAAAAGAATTCATATTCGAAAATAAATTACTATCTGAATCTTTTTAATTTACAATTTCATTTTACTGTAGCCAGAAACCTATATTACTTTTTAAAATATTCCCATAGAGGTCACAGGACATGCTGAAAGATATTTAAATTTTTGTTCGCCTTTATCGTCCTATCCATTGCCAACCACGTCATGAACACACAGTCAAAAGACAGATTATGTTGCTTTCGAACGGCATTGACCGAGTTTACAGTTCTTATGAATTTTCTTCACAAATAATTTTTTGTGATACATTATCTTAACTAGTTACTATGACTCGTAAAACTGACATACAAAATACTTTGTATGTAAACAAAATGATAATTAGATTTTGATTGATTTGATTAACATCGCCCAGTTGAACCACTTTAATAACTTGAACTGGTCTCATTACGTTCCAATCGAAGTCACTCTCAAGGGAAAGCGTATATTCACTTTGATGTTCCCTGACTATTTAACATTCCTGGAACAAGTCTCTCCACAAAGAATATCCCAAAATGAACCCAGGCATTCTTAACCTCTAGCGTGTTCTTCTGAATTAAGGTTCCCACCGGATACTTCCGCGTGCATTCACGGGCAGGAGCAGGACTGCACTTTCCCAGTCTTCACTTGCAACTGGTGTCCCGTACAATTTCTGTTATCATCTTCGCTTTACATTAATATCTTTTTCGTCGCGTGGAAAAGAATGAATCGAAAAGAAGATCAGGAAGAAAGGATCGCGTAGGATCGAAAACAAAAGGATCGAATAGTTGTTGTATACTCAAATATAGGATTATACTCTCATCGAAAAGGCGAACACATCCAAATTTAAGATGGTTCGGTTAAGTGTTAATGAAGGAGAGTAATCATTTTCATAATTAGTGACTCGGTTTATTGCATATATATATATATATATATATATATATATATATATATATACATACAAAGTTGGTTTTCAGAAGAATTATTTCAAATCCTGTTTAAAATATAAAAGAGAATATTATGAACTTTTAGCACATAAAATATCTTAGTGTTAAAATATTACGTCCAAATACTGTAATGGAAAATTATTAACGTAAAAACAAGATGGGGTGTATTTGATAGATTACACTATTGATTAATTTTTCGAGTATTCTATACCATGTATTTCATCCTGTATTTTAATTGTTTTTAGTATGTGGATGTTGAAAATCGTTCTTCTCGAATGTGTGATATCGAAAGATGAACCCTGTATTCCGATTAAATCCAACTATACCGACTATAGAAATATTTGGTAATATAATACTAGTCGATTGTGTTCAGTAATTCGATATGTTAGAATTATTCAATATTTTAAATGTATGCATGAACTATGGGTCCTCGCTTCCGAAATATTTTTCCAGGAACATATATATATATATANTGTTTTCTTGGCATAGTAAAAATATCAAGTTCCCAACATTCTTCCACCTTAATTGCGCACTGGTTTGTCCCGTTGTATCCACAATTGTAACTTTTGTCTCATTTCATTCCGTAGAGAAACCGCCTTTGAGAGCGAGGGGTCATGTTTGCTTTCTTGTTCTTCTTCCCGTTCGATGTGCAGCATACAATTATAGGACGCGCACAGAGGAAAGGTGGATGGCTCTGCGAAAGTCGCGAACTTTCCCTCTTGGAACACAAGTTGCCGACGCGAGTTAAGGTTCCGCTAGAGAATAACACACGGCAAAGCGTTTCCGCTCAACGAATAAAGCTTGTCTCCACGGGAGCGAAACTGCACGCGAAAAGCGAGGATGCAAATTTGGAGATACCATTGTACAAAACAACTCCTATTATCCAGATTAATTGGAACCAACTCCGGTTGGGATAATAAAATATACGGATAAATTGATTTATTCCAAAATTTCTTTCCATTTGATTTTTAGTTAAATTAATGTGCATTTAACTATAATTTTTTGCCAAATTACGCTATTTAACAGTTATAGACCTATTATATCATTAAATTGTTTGTTTTAACTGTATATACCCCAAAATTATTATTATTCTAAAAAAAGTTATTATAGTCTAAAATATATCGTAAAGGTGAGGAAGAAGCAATAACTTGCAATATACTGATATAACAAGCATAATTAGATAATATGTCTATAGCGTTTATTTACCTTAGTATAGTAAAAAAACAACAATAGTTTACTGCACAGTAATTAAAAATATATAATCTTGCTTCTTAAACTGATAACTACCGATATTGTACTCGATAACTGAATACTACTTGCGTCCACCTAATTTATTTTAAATCTTCAATTTTTTCTCCCATTAATCGGGATAATTGGGAGTTCTATCAGTGGATAAAGTCAAGTTCGAGTCTTCGAGTATTTTGGAACTTCAAGGTCGTTCAGGAGAAACTATTACTTTTAATAGTGTAGTAAATGTTTACATAGATTTCAACTACAAAAGTATACCTTACCAGCCATTTAAACAATTTATAGACTTTAATATTCGAATGAAATTCAATATCATCTTATGAACGATAAATATTTACGAAAATAAAATATTTTAGGGATCTCTTCAACTGATGAAATTCTTAAAACTGTTGTAAAAAACCTACATGAATGTTAAAAATATTTTTTAGATATTACCAGTCATTATCAAGAGATCTTTAACTTCTAGATTGTGTTTTGTACACAGTTCTAGTCTTCGAGAGCTCTCTGCCAATTCAATCTATGTCAGTGGACGTATATCATATTTATGGCATTTTGTTAATTTAATGCAAAGCGTTTATTTTTTTCCTTATAAGTTACCTGGCACGCAATAAAAAGAAACAATTAATCAAATTTGGTGTTCCACTTTAGATTCCTATAATTTATGATGCTTTATCTCCGACAAATAGTTCTTTGCCAATCGGTTAATTTCTAGAATGTTGGAATAAAACCGTGATATTGTTCATGCTCCTTATTTATTTGTGTCGATACAATCGTCAATATCTCTGTAGTATCGAATGCTATCCATAATCGATGTGTTTGCGAAGAGCAACATTTCCGATAGCAATGGAGCAAGTAACGTTTTGCGCAGACTACTCTTGTGATTCTGGGAAAACATTGCCCTTCCTTCTTTTCCTTTCTCGAACAGTTGTCTTGGATGCGATGTGAACTTCTCTACTGACATCCGCATTCAGGAAACCGCTGCTCCAAACGATGGCTGTGAGAAAGAGCGAGTTGCGCGTGGCGGCACAAAGCAATGGAGCATCCAATACGCTTCTTGTCATTTTCCGGTGATTTCTGCGCAGATGCGAGCACCGTGAAGTAGTTGTTGCGACGACGCCCTTCGAAATATTGTGCTCGTAATCGCACACGTACAGCGATCTGGTTCTTCGAAGTTGTAGCGTGTTGGAAAAGTAATATCTTCCTCTCTGGTTCAACAGATTGGGAAGATTATGACGCACGTTCTTTAAAATAATTTTCATTTTTATTCGATTGGAGATATTTCATTTGTTTATTCTCATTGACTCACCAGGTACACTAGCTCCACTCGAACAACTTAAATATCTCATAAACTTATAACAATATAGAAATACGGATTTATAATTTAGCGTATTTAAATGATTTGTAGCGTTTTGGCAGATGTCCACATTTTTATTAATTTTTAATAGAAGTATAATTTTTTCAAAACTACTTCACTTTCCGATAAAACTTGAATATATTTATAACATACTTAACGAATTTGAACGGATAACAATAGCAAATATGTTGTATTTCGTATTAGTATCGCTGAAAACATTTCTTCCTCCGTCCGGAGATATTTGAGGTGTTCCTTTTTATTCAATTACCCGTTGAAGTACGTAAGTTATGATATGGGGATAGGTATTCACGTTTTCTGTCCTTTTAATTAACAGGTAAACAAATGTGTTCAAAGCAAAAAAAAACATAGATAATTGCTTTTTTACGATGTTCAAATTTAGTAGTTATCCAAGAACATGTGATAAATACTGAAGAAAACAATATCAAGAACTGTGTGATAATTTAAAGTGTATCGTATGTTTATTTCGCTAAATGTTTTTCTAGTATAAAATTGTAACTCGTTTTTATCCCTGGAGCTAAAAATAATAAAAAGGTCATTACCAGCGGTTTGAGGAACGCAGGATATCAGTTTAGTTTTTCATGTTTCTAATGTCCATTTAATAAGAAGACACCTGAACTCTTCCTAAACTCATTAGAGACCTCTAGATTCAGAAGTATCATTCCACTGGAGAAAACAAAAAAAAGTTTTCATTGGAAAAGGATTTCACCTTCTCCATGTCGTTTAAACGTTCAGTGCCGACAGTGAGTTTATAGCTCCAGGGATAAAAATAATTTACAGTAAGAATAAGAATAATTTACAGTAAGAACATTCTCGTAAAAAAGTAGTTATTTGTAAATTTAGAATGTTGAGAACAGTCAATATGTTGCTAGAATAACTTTATGAATATATTAAACCTGAAACATCAATCCGTGGTAAATTAAAAATACAAAGGCATATCTAGTTATTAAATATTTTTTCCTTCTTTTTATCATCTGTACTCTTCTTCAGATTTTTTATTTATATCGATCGTGTATAGGAAAGATTTTACAACACGTTAAGTTAGAGCAATTATCGCTTGTTAACTTTCACTTATCAGACCATTAAAATGTGAAATTATTCATTAAAAAAATTCGTTTTAAGGCAAGTACTAACAAAAACTACTTCATTCAAAACTTATATTACGCAGGTAGAAATTTAAGTTTAAAAGAGATTCTTAAATTTTCCAAGAAATGTGAAAAAAAGTAATATGAAAACTAATCGGGATTAACTTTAAACGCATTTGTATACCAACTGAGGATGTAAACAATGTCAGCAGAAAGGTGCCCCATATCCATTTATGGAAAAAACCTTTACGTGATGAACAACGGTGAATCGGTCAGCTGTCGAAGTCGAAGAGGGTTACATCACAGTGGCAAGTTACGCACTTGAGAGACGGGTTTCGGTGGTTCATTCGTCCGGTCCAGCAAACGTGACCTTGTCTCATAGATCTCACTAACGTTTTATAGAAGAGATGAAATACATTTTCGATCGAATGGAATGTATAGATGGAATAATGGAACAACATTTTATGACCGATTCAGTTTTATAAATATTGCCTAGTAAATAAATTTTAAAGAATATTTTTAAACTGTAATATTGCCAAACTGCGATGTACTGGTGTGTATTTCGACGACTAATATTCGAGTGGAAAAAACTCTTAGATCACGTACATGAGATCACAGAAGAAATTTTTTTAGTATTTGGTGATACAGAAAATATGGAACATTAGATTCAAATGTTCGATCCGTGTTAACCAATATCTCATTATCTATATTATTCAAATTTATGAAGAGATCACAAATGATACAGTAAAATCTTTGAATTCATACCACTTAATTAACAGTGTAAAACGGTATTGAATTAATCATAATGGTGATTCGTTATACTAAACTCGTATTACTTTCGATTTCAATAATATATTCATAAAATTAATTATTTCATCCCTTTGCAAATATTTTCTTCGTAAAGTACTGCAATTGTGTGTTCAGATAATTATACTCTCAAGAATTTTTTCATGGAAATGTTGATTTAGTCATTACTTAGATTGATTTTGTCACAGTGAGTAGGCGCACGTTGATGACCTTGTCTGAGAATTAGATACTTCCCTACGGCAGAACAAGTGGAATTGGTGTAATTTGAACGAGGTCAGCTTGATTGAGACTGTGTGGGAGATCCACCAATCATTCACTTCCAAACAGTCTTCTCTCAACACTTACTACCTTTATTTTCTACTTTCCCACCATTCTTTTGCAATTATTAGAGCACGCACTACCTTCCCTTTTTTATAATGAGAGTAGCATTGAATCGTTCCTGATCTATTATAAGTTGATAATCAATTGCGCAGTCCTTTGGAATGTAGTTCATACCTTATTTTGTGTAACTTTTCTATCGGTCAAAATTCTAGACGTGTTGCAATATCTATATGATATCTTGAGTTTGGGCCACAATAAGAACATCATTCATTAGATTGCCAACGTTTCGACTTCAATTATGGTTGCAGAGAACCCTGAACATGACATAATAAAAATCGAAACGTTGGCGATCCGATGAATGATGTTCCTATTGTGACCTAAACTCAAGATATATACTTGTAACTTTTCTATTTTGACTCTTCCCTATTATATCTCGGTTTTATCTGAACACAGCTCGGGGTGTACATAAATTTTTCGGGTTGCACAATATTTTCGAATTTTATTACTTCTCGTTCTCTATTGATAGAAAAACGTACTGCATTCACATATCTGTTAATCTAATGACACGAAAATATTACATCCAATATGACCCTTCACTGTTCTCTCTTTGTACGTCTATTTAAACTTCACTCACCTGGACGTCAATTTTCCGCATCGATATTTGTGAAAAAATATGATGTTGCAAATTTGGAAGAAAAGAACCTCAATCTTGTCGGACACTCTAATCCGTATTATAATTTCAACATGATCTGTATTATCTTTTTTAGTCGAATAAGTGGAATTTTGCCGTAACACCCTCGATCACAGGATCATCAATGAAAACGCATCTGCACACTGAACAAACAAGTTTGGATATGAGATCCAAGTTAAGAGGAAGGAACGGATTTCTCCAAACCTCTGGACGTGACACACCAAACTTACGATGTGACTTCCCAAGCTTACAGTATCTGAACTACAAATTCTTTTCTTTGTAGTATTTGAAAATAGCAAATGTACTGTACTACTGCAACATATCTACATGGGGCGATAGGAGGTAGGGCTATTGTTGGTAATAATAATAAATTTATTGTCAAAAAACAGTACAGACTGCGTATGACCACGTGGAGGACAATAAACTAATTTACTCTCCGGAAGCAAGCAAGGGACCATCCCATCAATTCCGATCAAGGGCCCTAAGGCAGAGGCGGATTCAAAAATTTCAGCAAAAGTTCCTAGATAAGATAAAAAGTTAGCTGCGAGTTATAATACATATATAATGGTAGGTGGGCCGGTTATCTGTGTTTACCAAGAACTTGGCTCATGTGGAAGTGTTAGGAGTAATTAGTAATGGCAAGAGTTAGTGATACTAGGAGTAGTAGGAGGTGAATAGATTAGCGAAGGTTTGCTTTTCAATCGTCACACTCTTGCCTCGCCGGGAATTGCACCTGGTGTGACTGAGTGGCAGCTATGAAGTTGGGTTTGGAGAAATCCTTTCCCTCTGAATTTGGATCTTGCATCCAATCCTAGGGATTTTATATCCACGTGTTTTACATCCAATGGGTAAATTGCTAGTTGGGGAAGGGGTGCAGCTATTTTCTGATCGCTTCCAGACTTTCAACGAAGGTGTCCCGTTTTATTCCCTAGATTGTACTTCCCCTGAGGTAAACAGGCTATGGTGACAGTCACCCTCTCGTTTCACCTGCGAGTAACACGGAAGGCTACGTGTGCTGGTGAGTGGTTGGGTGGCGAGGGAAGTGGCAACCGGTTCCACTTGCTCAGCCGGTGCGCTGTAGAGCGAGAGCATGAGCAAGGCATTCATTCAATGGGAGGCCGTCGAAGGCCGCTCATTGACCCAGGCTTTATTTGGCACTGGGCGCCAGATGTGTGGGTGGGTGGACGACGACACTCTGCTCTTGCAAGTATAGAAAAAGGTATAAAAGACACTCCGAAATGTTTGTTAATATGTGATATTTGTAGATCGTAATTAATCTAACAAAATACCATGTTGATATGTTTTTGTAAACTCAGACAGTGGAAACTTGCATGCATTATAATTCATTAGAGCAAGATTATAAAAGTTGAGGATTTTCCTCCATTTTATTCAACGTCAGTATAGTAGTTATCATAAACTAGAAATATTTCGAAGTATATTATATTTCTATTAAGTATATACTTGTTGATATTCTGTATATAACAAGTAGCTAACTTTTTTTATTCTCATTTTAGGGGGTGCATGTCATAATTGTGCTTTGGGGCAAGAAATGATAAATCCGCCACTGCCTTACGACCCTTCATCGGAATTGATGTGATGGTTCCTTACTTGCTTCCGGAAAATAAATTATTTGATCAAACGGAAGAAATAATTTAGCTAACGAGTACAAAGGCACAAATCTAGGCTTAAGTCTCCTCTTAGTTTTAAGACTGCTGGTGCTTGGTTTTCAAATTTCACGAAAATATCTGTCTGTTGTAGGTAACTAATCCCATCACAAAATATGTTTTTCTAAAAACCAATATTTAAAAGTTTTTATCTTTTTATTCCTAAAATAACTGATTAAATTTGATATCATGAAACTATCAGGAAATATACACTAGGTGCAGTATAGCCGCATAATTGATCCAGTCAAATAGTCATGTAAGCCACGAAATGTACGAGCAAATGAAATAAATTAATAGAAATTATTTTAAAAATTAAAACATATTTTAGAAAACTGAACGAAAAAGTAATTATCTTTAATTTGGCAATTCTGATATTTCTTTGTATTTTGGCGGTGCACCAAAAGAGACAACAAATCACTTGCTGTAGATTCCATCCTACACAAACGGATCCTAATAATTGTCAGCTTCAGGGATGTCTCATACTTTATGCTGATGCGGTCGCCCACTATTTGTCAACTTTCGTGTGATCAGTTGCCAGTTCCCTAACCTTGTGGAACGCCAACACGAATCTACTATGTTTCTCTTGGGAAACGATCTCTCGCTTGGCTACGTCTTCCACTCCACGCCAAAGGACCCGTTCAGAAGAATAGATTTTTATTCTGGAGTAACAATTTTTCTGGACACCACCAAGATCGTTTAGTTGTCACACAACTTCCAATTTTTAGGCTGGCCCGATAACGCATCAAAGATTCTTATTGGACCCCGAAATATTATCAAGATTAAGTATTCTCTTTTACCGTATCACATTGTAACACTCAATTAACAACATTTTTAATGTGAAAAACTAAGGAGTGGAAAGAAGTGTGTCTTTTTGGATTGTAAACGCTTGGACAAGAACAGTTGAACTGAGCAGACATATCTCGACATTTGCTTGAGGAATTTTTATACCATTCTTTTTCTCGTAGCATCTTCAAAAGGTTCCGGGACAAAAAAAGACTTTAAAAGTCGAAGTTCATATTAAAATGTAAGACGATGATTGCTCGTTAGTATTTCAATCAGCATTTTTAATTCCTAAACTATTCGCAAGCCAACAAAAATGAAAGGAAAAAACAAATTTGGTAAGGAAAGTGATAAAAGAAATATATCACGGAAAAAGCAGGATACAATACACAACTTTCAACTAGGGCGAAATGCAAAGTAAAATGTTAAAACAGACAAACTTGACTCAGTAACAACTTTGCACCTGACTTCTTTACGTTATTCGACGTTAATATTCGAGAAAAAAATTTAAAATCTCAAGCTAATTGAAAGTTTCTGAAAGCATTCTTCACACTAAAAGATATAGAAGGTAGCGAATTAAATATTTACACTCCGATGACTCTGAGGGGTATAGGAGAATTCAACCTTATTTCAGAAGAGTAAGATCATTTCTGGAGGCGTCAAAAGAAACCAATTTATTAAATATCAAAGAAACAAACAAAAACTGAACTCACTTTTTAGGTGACTGTAGATCTATCGAACATGTTTTATGAGGAAATAAAATTAAAAATGGTGAAGATTGTTTCTACGACCTTTTACTGTCACAATTACACCGGAATTTCATTACTCATCCAGGAAGTTAGTTTTTGATGTAAATTTTACCTTTGACGATGTGTACCTACGAGTAATAGTACATTACCCTACTCTCACATTAATGTGATGAAAAAGCAGTGTAGAGATGTTAATTACAACATGGCAAATAAAATTATTTTTGGAGTTTAATTGTATTTTTATTCATGGAAATGCTAATGCTGCCATAATCTAACATTTGAAATGATAAATTTTTTTTGTTCCGTTTCAAGTGAACACAAATTTCAGAAAAAATTCATCATACGATGTCTCATGCTATCGACAAATCGAATCTTGGAAGACGAAATGGTGGTATTCACAGCGAGATCAAATATTCTTGAGTTATTTGCATTGATAGATGAATTCGTTCTTGAAATACCAAGGAAACAAAATTAGGCACGACACACACACAATCACCGCGAAACATCATAAGAAACGTATAAAAGCCACGAAGAGAACTTGAAATTGTACCATCACAATAACATACTAATACATGTAAAAAAAACAAATCCTCACGAACGAATCCTGTTAGCGAATACAGTTAAATAATTTTCTTCACACAATGGAACTTTTCGTAAGTGCTACAGAACCCAATAATACCCATCGCATATTTTCCGTGCCGCATTGGAGTCACGACGTCCGAAGGGAAATGGTGATGTCACGATGCTAATGGCCCCCGCAACACCGTGTGAGAAGCAAGCGGCCCACCGGGAACCCCCCGGTCCCCCTTTCACTCCACTGATCTCCCACCGGAGTCAGTGCTCTGACGCCCACGCCACTACTCTCCGCAGAATGGTATCTAACGATTGCAAATAAAGAGCTTCGAAAAAGATGAGAAAACATAAATCTGTTTCGCAGTAGAGTCCTTAATAAAAAGTGAACCGTCTACCGTATCCATAACTTACGAGCACATTATTTCTCATATCAGCCATATTTGCTAGGTACAGATACTTATAGCGCATTTGGTTCCAGCTGCAATGGTGGAGTATGGAGAAGAGGTGGGAGGCACGACACAAACCTGTGATCATCTACTATTGATTCAAACCAATATGATAAATTTCACATTTTATTTTCTCCCCAAGCGGTTTTCTTTTTATTAAAGTCTTAAGTTCGCAGGGGTGTAGTGGAGCGGGGGCGCGTGGGACTTTTCTGCGCTGCGTCGGTGTTACTATATTTTTTATCCAAATGACACAATCTACCTAAATGAACTAATACATTCTGAACACACTCCATCTTACACTTAAAATTTTAAGAAGCCTGATAAAATTGGGAGGATTAACTATACTATACTAAGTTCTCCGATATGAGAGCATATTTGGGAGTATATCCAAGCTGTTTCGAAGATCATAATAATCAATCGCACCAGAAGTTCAAGTATTTTTCTGCTAAAAAGTATATTATATGTGACATTGCAGTGGAAAATACGTACCTAGGAAATCCTAGGATTTATCCCTTCCAAGCTATATGGGTTGAAATGTGTCCTCATGTTGTGTTTCATTGCTCGAGAATCATTCCTCCACAAAAGTTAAATTTTATTGTACAAATTTATAATTATTCTGTGAAATCTCCAATAATATTTTCTGGAAATAATATTGTTCGTTTCTATTCAGTCATATATCACGTCACATAATTCGCATAACATGTTAGTGTCAAAATTATTAAATATACAACCAAATCAAGGACAATCGTTTTACTTATGTCGTAACATTAAGTTACATGCTATCTGGAGGTCATCCAACGGATGTGTGGATCAGATCACTCGTATTCTTTACGAGACCTTTCAATCCTTCAGCGGTTTTTGTACGATTAGTGGGAACTATTCGTATACATGCCCGCAACTTTAGTTCTAAATTATTGTCTTATCGCAGTTCGGGCGATATTAGAGATCTCTTTTGTTTTTCTTTTTCTTCTGTGAATGATTTGTGAGTGCGTAATTTATTACCCACAATAATATCATCTATTCCTCTTTCTCTTCTTCACGTTCCATGAGTCGGCTTTGATACATGTTTCAGCAAGTTTCCATAACAAATTCTTCGTAACTCTTACTTAATATCGAGATAATGCCATGAGTGTGTTGTGGGTTGTGGATTAACAGGGATTGTGGAAGCTGAGAATATACATGTGAGAATTTCCTTCTAAAAACCTTACGTCCGACGTTTTTGATGAATTCCGGGGATCAAAGGAGATTGTGATTTTGTATGCTTCACATCTTCGATTCGAGGAAGAGAAAGTCAAGAAGATTAGTCGTACAGGACCTGTTGCTGAAGTGGTCCGATTACTGTCGGATGATTGGGTGAAATAAGGAACGACTCATTGTTGTGGGAATAGAACCAACAATCCTCTACATGTGTCCGCACTGTTTACATGCATATGCCAGTGTTTTGTATTGTATATTAATCACTTTTTGTGGGCGAATTTTTTGTGACTGACCAGACTTACCATTAATTTTATACACCTAGTTTGGTTTATAAAATAATACGACACTGCAAAGATAGAGAAAAAGATGTCGAAAAATAATTTAACGTTTTTTTTCACAAAAATTAGTGTACTTGAAGTAATAAGTTTGTATTGAGTTTATCGGCATATTCCTCAAAAAAGGGTCGATTTCTACTACAATTAACAACCATTGCATAATCAAATTATAAATAACTAAAGGTCATAAGTCTCAAATTATTTATTTAAAACGATCAAATATTTCGTCTAATCGACTTATCAATGTTTAGTATGAAATTTGAATCAGTTAAATTTTAATTTTAAAGTTGTTAATTAAATAATATAGTATATGACGGATGTGAAATTCCTCAAAATTTCTATTTTATTATATTGAAAAACTGAATATTACGCTATAATAATAAATAAAAATAAATATAATATTATATAAAACGTTAGTTGAAAATGAGAACTTCGATGTACTGTTACATTTATGTACTGTTTTGAAACATTCACAGTAATGTTCCTATCTGTCCCACTCTCTGTAAACACAGTGAAGTTGAGAAATGTGTCTACTCAACGAACGTAAATCACGATGACAAAGGTTCGAATGTTACTTAATTCATTAGTGTTACAAATTACGGTTCAAGATAAACTGATAGAAGCATCTCGGTTTTACATAAGAATTAAGCTGAGAATCAATGAAATCCAACTCGCTTATCTCGCCATAGAGTTTTCGGACATTAAAGTTTATCTCAGAAGCAGATGAACTATGAACTGGGGATGACAACATTCGTTCTAAAGCCGCACTTCAAAGATTTCGGCCAGTGAGTACATAAATGGAAGAAATGAGAATATATATGTGATACTGGAGAAGAGATCATGCTTTTATTAGAAGATCATGCTTCCAGTGTTCGACTGTAAGTACTGAATGAAAAGGTGTAAAAGTGTGAGAAGTACTTCACACGTCGCTGTCGAGTACAGTAGAACTCAAATTATCCGGATCAATTTGACCGGGCCCGGTGCGGGTAATCAAATTTCCGGATTGTTGGATTTTTTCCAAAAGTAATTTTTAAGGCATAGTTACGAAGAAATTATGAGGAANTAAAAAAGTTTGTTTTATTTATTTATTTAATTTTACGGGCATAAATATATATTGATTATATTCCACAGGAGGTTAGAATTAACTTGTACGTGGACCTGCAATCTAAAATTAGTTTAGAAAAATACAAAAAAACAACAACTTACGATTTAATTGGCTAAAATACACAGAGAATCTACATGAAGTAACGTAAAACCAATCATGAAATTTAAAAAACAATGTAAATTTACTTTATCATAGAAAATTAATAGTCATACTAACAATAATTCAAAATTAGAAATTAAACAATCAAAACTGCCATTCTTTAAAGTATGAATGTCAGTAACATTATAAAATCAGACATAAAATAAAATTGGAATATAAATTGAAATTAGATAGACATGATGGTCAAAAATGTAGATAAATCATAATGATATATGGTAATAGTTAATTCAAAAATCCAAATCTTATAACGATACAGAAGATGAAGTACCATAAAAATACATGAGTCAGATGAAGTAAGATTCTGAATAAAATACAACTAACAGCTTGCAAAATCTTTCAAATATATTCATACATTACATACATTCTTACTAAGAAAGATATAAACTTGCAAAGTCTGGGGTGAAATTAAAATAAGACAAATGTACAAACATTAAAATATTGCGCTGCAATGTGATCTTTAAGTTTTTTATAGGCGGAACTTTGAGTGAAATTGAGAGATTTTAGTGAATTTGGTAATTTATTGAACTCAGAAATGGTATTATATATAGAACGTTTTTTCCAACTTCTAATTTTACTGTGGGAGGTCTTACAGTTTGAAACCTAGTAGATTTTTGGGATCCTACGTAATTTAATTTAATTTCTTTGTAGTGTAAACGGATACAGTTAAATTTATATATTTGTCTCAGGTTGAGAGGTTTTCCTCTTAACGCGTTTACATTTTTATCAGTAATTATTTTTAAAATTCGGTCCCTCAATATTTTAAGAGGTCTGATATTTCTTTTGTACGCTGCACCCCATGCTACAATTCCTTAAGTAGCTAAACCATTGAAGAACCCATAAAATAAAATCATCAGTGAATCCCTATCTAAGATGCCTTTTAATTTAGCAAATACATATATTAAGTACTTAAGTCTCTTAACAATACTATTGATGTAAATATCCCATCTCATATGACAGTCCATGAGAATTCCTAGATACTTTACATATGGTACTCGGATGAAGTTACAGTTATTTAATGTTATATCAAAATTATGTGAGGTGCTATCAATGTAGTTACAAAAAGTCATGTAGACTGATTTATCTATATTTATGTGTAGAGATTATTTTTTCTCCCATCGATTCGGGTAGTGGGTGATCCGTGTAATTGGAATTCGGATAATTGGAGTTCTCCTGTACTTCCAACGTAATTGAAATACCTAATGGAGTCAATGCAGTTACTGTCGGGTGGACGGGGTTCACAACCTACTGAGATCCTGGACTTCCATGCCAACTCAGCGTGCTGTAAAATGTGTACCGGGTCAGATTCGGGGTCAGAGCGGCCGGAGCGTGACGCTGGCCACATATCCTCATCCTCCTCGTCATGCTAATTACTGACCGGAGCTCTGTGAACCCGCGGGACCGCAGTGAAAGTTCGACCCCTTTTCTATGTTTGTACTGTATAATTTTAATACAGGAAAACTCTTATAAGCGATTACCGCTACATTTATCGAGCATTGTTCAGAAAAATTAATTCCACTCTCATTATCTACGTGAACTTGTTTATGTGGAATAAATATTTTTGCTTGTTTGAGGGAACTAGATGCTATGTAACCCACAAGGAAGATTTTTTATTACTTACTAATTGTTTTGGATAATGAATGCTAACATTAAATATTTTTTATTTATTTTTTGGTGGTTGATTCAATTAGAAAGATCTTTATTCTTTTTGGGAGAGGCAAGGATTGATCCCCTTATTCACGCCACTTCTCTGAACGACCGAGATATTTAAAGTGAGCTGAAAACAGAACTGAAAGACGTACTCAGGAAATGTGACAAGGGCTACTCGACCAGCTAGCGGGGCACGCACTGGACCCTGCGTGTTGCACAGCGGAGTAGGTGCGGGAAACCGTTACGAGCCCACTTCAGAATTGTGCCGCTCTACAAAATTCCTTTAAGCGGGCCCAACAGCGCGACAAGAACAAGCTAAAACTGACTGACCTCTTCAAATAATATTTTCTCTGGCATATGGTTTTAAGTTCAAATGAACATATATCGAATAATATGGAGAAATTATGTTGATACTCTGCAGCTGAAAGAAATTTCATGTTTTTTGAGAAATTGCGGAGACTGAGACAAACAAAAATTGAATCGCATGTCGTTCCACTAGAGTTGTTCAACAACGGGTCGAGGTCGTTCTAAAACGAATAATAATTAGTAATAAGGATAAATTTTTATTACTGATTAAAATATTAAATGAACGCGACACGTTTTAAATCGTGATAATTATTAATCAAGTAATGGTACAAAATTGTATATTTGAATTTCATATTTCTTTTTAGTATAAACGCTTACAATTTAAATATTCTTAAAAACGTAAACATTACGTATCAACAAAGTGTTATTACTTAAATTATTATTCAGAACCGAAAAAAAATTCGTCACCTGTTCGTGTTCAAGTTCCGGTATATTTTGAAACTATATTTCTGGTTCAAGTACCGTCCAAAAGGAGTGAAGGTTTTTAATCAGTCCTTAGACCCTTATATCAACCAAGGAAACAACATTTTATTGTATTTGTCATTTGAAGTAACTTATGTAAATTTGCTCTCTGTGTGTTTTAGATCTATCCAGATCCTGACTCGGAGAAAGCCATCATGGGCTCCATTGTGTACTGCATCCACCACAAGGAAGGATGCAAGTGGTCTGATGAACTCCGGAAACTAAAGGTGAGTGAGCATTCGGTTCTACCTCGGACAGATTTTAAAAAACCAAGAGTCGAGACATACTATGACGATAAAAATTCGCCCCATCGTTATAAGGTGCTGTAAACTCTCGATTATCCGCGGGTGGATAATCCACCTCCCGGCGATGAGTTTTAACAGATAACAAAACATAAGACATGATGCAACAGGATAGATTAGCTCCTGCGTGTGAATTTTTTCTTAAACGTTATCAGATGAGAAATGAAATAATAATAGTGTACAAAAGCAGGATATGAATCATAACTTACGAACACGTGTAACATTAATCGCGATCCAATATGTAGGATTTGCTTCACTCCATCTTCTAATCCGCCCACGGTA
Source organism: Laupala kohalensis (assembly GCA_002313205.1). Classification (NCBI taxonomy): domain Eukaryota; kingdom Metazoa; phylum Arthropoda; class Insecta; order Orthoptera; family Trigonidiidae; genus Laupala; species Laupala kohalensis. The sequence continues at coordinate 949,379 of NNCF01125919.1, read as the reverse complement.
CTCGTCACCAGTCGGAATGCGTCTGTGAACATACGCACTGAATTTTTAAGGAAATGGAACGTAAAAATACGTAAAAATTCCCGTTATTGTCATTCACTAAGTTTTGACGATGTATAGAATAAACTTTCATACACTGTATTATCAAATAATACACATTTTGAGCCCTCGTTTTCCTAAAAGTATAGTGTTATTTTGTTCTTTTGAACTACATGTCTTTTATGAACGTCAAACTGTCATGTAGTTATGTTTATATTTTTGTTTCCAACATCCTAAATGTGGTTATAATAAATATTCTAAATCAGTCGTCGTGTAATTATTTCGGTTTTAAAATATATTTCCACTTTTAACGTAAGCAAACATCCGGTTCAAGAACTCAAAGACGTTTCTGCAGCCAGCCCGTCCATTTTATTTTGTAAATGTGGTTTTTGGAATGGGAACTGATACCAAAAGAAACGTTTGAGAGAAATGAATTATAAGTTTATTTACAGTTGGTGACAGCAATCTGTATTTAGCCGCTCCATAAACTTAACCTAAAAAAAGCTGTCTGCTCCCTTTTCTCCTCGTATGTTCTCTCCCTCCGTTCCAACTTCCTTTTTATCAGAGAGCTGTCTTCCGAAAGAGCCTCTATCGCAAAAGAAGATAGCTCTACACTCAGAGTGAAAGGAGGCGACAGATAACACCATTAGTCTCCCCTTAGTGTCTTCTCTTTTGTTAGAGGGTTTTCTTTTCTCGCTTACCGTTTAGGAAGCGTGGGGTATGTCTAAAAATATGAAAATCACATATTCGTAAAATAACAATTAAATTAATTTTACATTTCTGCATCGGTTTTATTTATTATTTTGTTTTATCCTTGCATACTTGTCAAAAAATGAAGAATTGTCTTCTATTGTTTATGATAAATCAGTCAACCTGAAGATAAAGAAATTGAGGTTAGAATCCTCTTATATCTCATAATTCTCAAATACCCCACTTTGGATGTTTCATCGTGTCTAATGGGTTGTCGTTCCTCCTTCGATATATCGACCACTCACTTCCTTGTTATTCGGTTCCACAGTAGTTGTTACGATCGACATGAACTTGTTGGTCCATATTGGACTTCTGTACGACGAATACCTCAAAAGGAACTGACCAAACTTCCTCTTAATGTAGTGGCATATCAACATTTCTCAAGACGGAACTGTTTTGCATTTTTCAAAGATCTACAAAACCGATTTGATGATAGTTCCGTGAATCGCATTGAATAAAATTTGGAGGGTAGAAATAACTTTTATTTCTGCTCTTTTCGCCTCAGTTACTTCTGCTGGTTTCGAGCTCTCTCATGTTTGCTTGTTGATAAAAAAATAAAAATAACTGGAACAGCTGCAAGCAGTGAATCCGATGCAAGCAAGAGGTCTCCTTTAACGGATAAACGGGTTTCACCAGTCTCTCCTTCCTTCCAGACGACCTTGTGGCCCGCTCTTATTATTGCTCATAAAGGTCGATTCTTTCGTCGTGCACTGTGAATCACACGAAGAATAGACGCATTGTGGTCCTCGTTTGGGTTACGACGTCTTTCGGGTTTTTGTATTCTCTCATCTGGCTTCAGTCACTATGACGAGATTGGTTTTAAGTCTTTGAACGTATAAACGAGTGATGAAATGAAGAACTGAACGACACTGCCCATTCTCTTTTTTTTATATACCACAGCCAACTCGAGTTTGGACTTAATTCCTTGAAATATTAAACGTCCATATTTTTTTTAGAGGAATGGTTATTTTTGTTAGGAGGTTTCTTTCATTTTTCGGCTCAGCCGAGAAACATATTTCTTCATATTGTCAAGGATTCAAATTTTAAATAAAATAGTAAATAATAAAGCAACAAGTTGAATATATTATTTAAGTACACTAGTTTATTGTCTTCCACATGGTCATACGCAGTTTGTGACTAATTTTTTACAATAAATTTATTATTATTATTATAGATGACATGAAATTGACTTGAGAAAAGCGGAGGATTTTTTAAAATAAGAAAAATAGTATTAGGTTCAACTTTGAGCCCAAGACAACTTTTTCTTTAATCATTTCTTCATTTGAGAGGTGCAGGAACAACTAACACCATTTACCGTCGTGTAATATTAGCACTTACCCGACATCGAATATCAAAGATACGTAATTTTCTGCGTCCGAAAGTATTTTACTGTACTGCAAAGGAAAGGAACTCCGGTGTGTTATTACTTAATAACTATCTTCTCATCTCAGAAAACTAGTAGTTTTTATTATTTCAGAACGAGAACATTAATTCTCGTTAGCTTGTCATCTTTCATCGTAAATCTATATCTTCTTCCAAGACGCGAGAAAAAAAATTGAAGACATGTGTAAATAATCATCCATATCTCTCTTTATCAATTGCATGTTTAGTTGTACTATTACAAAGCTATGTTCAAGTGTCTTTATTGTAGGTGGTTTCTTTCAGGTAATCCGACATACACTGTCTTAAGATCATGGTATTGGTATCCTTATACCAATTTGAAGATGTATCCCATGGAATTTGAGTTCTTGTGATTACCAAGAAATATTTGTTATTCCATACCTGGTTTAATAATAATAATAAATGTACTGTCAAAAAAACAGTACAAACTGCGTATGACCATGTGGAGGACAAAATAATCTACTCTCCGGAAGCAAGCAAGGGACCATCCCATCAATTCCGATCAGGGGTCCGAAGGCTAAGGTTTCTTCATTTATTTTCCCTACGTCGTAATGACTACATCAAATAATTAACATTCCCCTTTGTTCCTTCTTTTTTCTCTTTTGTGGTCGGTCGTGCAATGTGGCAAGTGTATAATGACATTTGTTTCGCAACGATCTGTTATGAAGAGTTATAAAATACGTAATTTATTAGTTCGTGTTATTTTATAAATATTTTAGGAGATTTAAAAGTTATGTCGAGTCATAAATAACCTTCAATTTCAACCATTTCGAATTACATCCCACCATTGATTTTTCTTTGCTAGATAGACAACAATATTGTATCATGCATATATTTCTGCCGTGTACCCTACACGTGGAGAAGATATGTGATAACTTTCGGTCAGGAGAAAATGGCGACGAACCGGGAATCGAACCCGGGACTCCTGCTTTGATCGCAGGGGTCTTAACCACTACACCACCCGTTCGTCTTCCTCAACTGTACACCAATTCAGTTTATCAAATATTATACCGGGTTTTAAATTAGGTTAATTAGATTTATTTCACGAGGTATGTTTTAAAGCATAGATTCAGTTAAAGATTCATTCAACATGAGGATTATTTCGAAATCGAGAGAAAAAATGGAATAGTGATATAGCGCCATCCCAATCACACTTCGTCAAACTTGACTCCCCAAATTAATGACATCTTATTCGTAAAACTTAGCTAACTAATTTGACAAATATGAGTGAAACTTGGCACAACAAATTAATTTGACTAATATGCGACACACTTGGCTAATCAAACTAGTTTGATCAATATTTTTTATCATTTAAGGGCGCCTTTGCTTAATCAGATTTGATATTACACATTTTTTTATATTCTAAACATAATTTTAAATCAAAATGTTTTATTACTATGACAACCTACTTTTCTTGTTTTACAGAAAGTATTTATCTCCTATTTATTTCGAATTGCGTAAAATCCAACATTCCTTGAATTCATTTTAAACATATTAAAAACAAGATTATGAGAACAAAATTATGGGGTACAAATTAGTCTAGAATTCAAGTACAAAATACAGAATTAGATGATTCTGAGATTAATCTCGTTAGATAGGGTATCGTTAGATAGGGTAATTTGCTTGCTTTCCAAACGATCTATTTCTACGAGTAGTAGTGTTTCTTAATTTTTCTTTTCTTCCACAGATCAGCTCGAAGGTTTACATGTGTGATTACAGAATATTGATAATATCAATACAATATGACATAATAATTACAGGTTAATCTATGAAGCTCCTGGGTAAACTTAATTTGAGGTTATTGGTATTTACGTGAAAGACAACTTAATACGAGGTTTATGGTAATTACACGAAGTTGAGGATATGAAGAGTGAAAGAATTGCAGGAGGAGTAATGTATAAAATTCAATATCTATTCGTTCTCTACCTCCTGTTTCCAGCTGCCTGCTCAGTGATACCGTACTTCCATTCAAGCACGCCGTCCACAACTGATTGTAATTGAATCAAAGGGTCAAAGGGCGGGCGGGAGACGTCGTGAGGGCGGGAACAATTGAACGCCTGGAACGCCGCTGGGGGCACTTGAATGCCGGAGGCCTATTACTTACTTAGTCTAGTGGCAGAGGCTTATTCGCGAGCGAAGCGGAGTCTAGTCGACCGTAGGATGGTGGCTGAGGGGGGAGGGGAACGAACGTCGACAACAAGAACCACTTACATTCCTCAGCCTATTACGGCAGAGCTCGCTTGCCTGCTCACTCGCTCGCTTGCGTCTTTCGAACCGCGACAGCGGCTGGCAGCAGGGGCGAAAGATAACGGAGGGAGTGCACTGACATTGATCGATATGCACCGTACATCGAACACGACACCAAAATTTAATCGCGAAATGCAGGTGTTATTAATAAAACCTCGAGAGAATAGATTTTTGAATCGGGTTGTTTCATGCGATGCAAGAATGAGATTCACATACTTCTGCCTCCAGAGAATAAAAACTATTCAATTTCTAAAATATGCGATAATATATGTCGATATCGATTTTAGCTGCTAAAACATGCCTTACTGGAATTTAAGCAATATGTAGACTGTGTGATATTTGGATGGAATAAATTATCTAAAAATTAATTTTCGAAAAAAAAAAAGAAAAAAAAAGTTACCTTCCGAGTAAATAGATCGTTTTTAACTACATAAAAACCTAATTAATTTTCTGTTTTTGTGAAGTTCTTTCGTCCGGACCACCATGACACCCTACAGTTGATACATAAATATTTTGTTACAATTTAGATAGTCGTTACCAGTTACTATTCTTTATAATACAGAAATACAAAGAAAGAAATAATAACTAAGAGGATAAAATAAGACCTTCGAATGATTTCTCCATCATTACCCGGCAGAATTGCCTGATGTGTTTTTAGTATGATTAAAAATGCACGGTTATATGTTTTAAGTTTGAATGGCACCAATTCTCGATATCTTATGATTTCCTCCTCTTCTACGTGTCACAAATTTCAAACTAATCAGAACATCGAAATAAATGTGTAACTTTGACAGGATTCGTTGCCACCATTCAAAAGAAATTCGAATATTTTTATTTCAATAATAACTGTAAATTGTTTCATTGCATTTGTTTTACTCATTTTACCATTTCTATTTTATACAGTAATGATATTATAATACATATTTTTTAAGTGTACTTGGCTTCCCTTCAAACACAGCAAAACCAAATATACTCTCCTGTGTATACCATTAAGTTTAACAAGGTTTTTAAAAAAATATGACAAATTACATAAAACATTGTACTAAAAAAAAAAGTTTTCCTGGAAAGTCTGTTTTTGCGTAGATATCTCGCGACGGAGTCGTGTCGCCACGAGAAGACTTGTATTGCAGTAGCCTCACGAAGCAAAAAGAGACAGCGGAGAAGTATGCACTAGTCGTGAGGAACAGGTTGCAAAGGGAGGAATGAACGCACTGTCAAGGGGGATTCACTCTATATGACCTTTGTGTCATCAAGATTTCAAGAGTAGATCGTACCCGGAATCAACAATAAATTGACGTTTAAGGGGATGTCGTGTGCCACCGATATTTCGATCGAAAGAATAGACCTGGGAAGTGGAAATGTAAGCAATACCGTTCGCGATTATATAAGAATATTTAGAAAACGTTCTACAGACGCAGAGATGGCATACTTATTCAGAGATACTTCATCTATACAATTCATTTAATAAAGTTTCACTATTGAATAGATCAAATACCCAGTGGAAATCAGTACGCATGCTGGTGTGTCCCTCATAAAAATTTCCCATAGCATTGAAAGTACTAAACGAAGAATAAAAATGATTAGGAATCGTAAGCTTACGTTTTCCAAATCCACGTAATGCAGCGAATTTATCTAACAAAATTCTTGATATATTGCTGAAATTTAACTTGCCAGTGAATGATAACATTTATTTATCGTCGTATATTTGTACTATTTAATTTTTTAAACAAAATCAGTACAAAGTCGTTGTTTTACCTTCTCAATAATTAATCTGGAAACTGTTCATGATTCGAACTACAGTTGGTTTAGAAGACGATGAAGACTAAAATAATATAAGTCTAAGAACTCAACGTCAATAATAACCTAGTGCAATCAACTTAAAAATGGTAGTTTAGTCGCTCTTTTCACAAGCTTAGTCTTTAATGTCGTCAATAAACTTAACATCCAAGCTCTCAGGTACTAACTCGAATAATCGGCGTACTCACTAGGAATCCTAGCGTCCATTCCTTCCGTGTACATGCGATCTCTGGACGCCTTCCTTGCAGGATGAAACTGAACCATTTAGAACTAAGAACCATCAGACCGTGAAGAAATATTTATGCACTGTGAGACAGCAACCCAAGCCACCACAGAACTGTTCGTTAACTCGGTGTATGGTTTTCTCATTTAAGTGAAGAAGCGAGTTGCGACCAGATACCTTATTAAAATGCTGTTACTCTAAAGGTATTTTGAGATACTACAATGGTAACACGTTTAGTACATCTGCATTGCAAAACTGTATACTGTCTGAATACGCGATAAAATCTTTAACATTGTGAACAAACGATAAAATCAAAATATGCATGAAATCAGATAAACATGCCCTTTTCTTTCTATCAGCTTTTAGGGTCTCCAGTAAATGGCGAATGCAACATGCTGAATCGAATAAGCAGAGGAGGAAGAACACTCTTTTGAGTTCGGTAACGAAAACATTGCTAGGAAATGGAATGTTATCAAATGGCTACGTAATACATTTTATGTAGATATTTTAGAGGGATTGTCTGTAGAAATATACAAAATTCACGTAAGGGAAGCCGTTATGTTTCGTATCAATCTTTTATTGTGAATGTATTGACCATGAAGAATTCATTGAGTATTTTCATGAACAAGAAATTAATTCCATGCCAGAACTAAGAAAGGTATGACAAAACTGTTTATTTTCATGCGAAAGAAAACTGTATTAAATTAGCGAGACTGGAATAGTGTTAATATACTTGAATAATAAATTTATAAATGCTGTGCCACCTTTACAATTTAAATCACTAGTTAATAACGGAAATGTAATAAAATTCTTATAAGACAAGAAATAAATATAATCACACAAATTTAAATTCACCACATTGAATTTATTATTTGCAGCGGTTTATTTGGAAAATATTTTTGGTTTATAAAAGAGCCTACAAGAATCCAAAATTAGGATAAAAAATATTTAAAAGCTACTTCTATATACAAGGTTTTTTAAATTTTATAATTGTTATTTCTTCTTTATTCACTTATTATTGCAATTTATATATTGAACAGCTTAAAATGACACCTTAAATTTTTTGTAGATCAATATTATAACTACTTATCATATTAATGGATTTATTCACAATTCGTTACCATTTGCTAAAGTAAAGTTTTTCCATCGACATCAGCATCATCAAACTATCTTGTTGGATATAAATTTTTATTCAACGAAATACTTTGATGCTGACGTGATGAGAAAGTAGTATCAACTTGGTAAATGAATCATAACTTGGTAAATAAATAAGGGTGATGGTAAAATAATTCATATATCAATTTTATTAATTGTAAATGAAAAAAATGAAACGAAAAAACTTTTATTCAGTCGGAAATCACAATAAGCGAAAGGAATGTTAACCACGTATACCGGATACCATTGTTGCACCCTTTGAGTGTGAAGTGCAAAGACACCCGGTAACTCTACATCAGCATCGGGTGCTTTTATGTTTGCCGAGTAACTCTTCCCCGTGGTTTACGAACAAGCTTTTATGGCCGTCTCAGTGGCGCATTCCCATGCCTCCATGAGCACTTGCTTCAAAGTAGACGGTATGCTATAAGTGAATTATGGGTCGTATTTTGTTTGATTTACTCCTACAAACGAGAAAACAACTGCGGAGTGTTGTGCTTTTATTAGTTTTGTAAATTGAAACGAGAGAAAGAGGAGTTTCGATTAAATGAGAATTAAACAAACAGAACAGGAAGAACTCATTTTTGGTAAAGAAAAACAGGATAATAGTTTTTAAAGCAACCATCCGTAGAATGTTTCAATATATGGGGTAACGAAATATGATCATTTCTTCCAATGATTGTGTTGAACTTCCCCTTTGCGAGTGTGTGCAACATTGGTGTATACGGTGGCACAAATAAATGGTTGCTCTCACAAAAATAGTTATATTTTAAATTATTATCATTTTACACCAACAAAGTGGATGCCACCAACCACAAGAAACGACGAATGATAATGATGTAAACGATTAACAAACCGAATAATGTCATATATATATATATATATATATATATATATATATATATATATATATATATATATATATAATGACAGGATATTTATAGATGGAGTTAATCTATCAATACTTTCTGACGCCATAATTCGAACGTCAAGCGGTTATGGCAGTACCTACAGACACACTTTGAATCAATGAATTTTAAGGTTCATCAGAATTCTTTCAATCCAAAATCTACCGCACTGAAAAAACTATGGATATGAGTACCCGAGGATTGGATGTTGTGAGATCCAAATTTAGAGGAAGCAGAGGATTTCTCCTAACCTTTGGATATGAAATCGCAACCGCATAATTCGGACACTATAAATTGGAATGTCACATTCATAGGTTGGGATATCACATCCTAAAGTTTGGAGGAACCTTTTCTTCTTCTGAATTTGGATTTCACGTCGAAACCTTTTCACTCAATGCGGTATACGTACCGAAACGACCGGTACGAAAACAGCGCTGCTTCCAGAAGTTGAAAAAAAGATGCGAAAGTGAGGGACTCATCTGTGGAACAATTAGCGTATAGATGCTGTCGGTGTCGAGTGAGGGAGTGTTTTCGTTCCCATCCCATCCTCTCGTGCCCCGCTGAGCGCCGTGGGAGACGCGTCGCGCCTGTCTCTCGCTCTTCTGTCTATAGTCGAGACACCTCGGTTCTTCGGATACACGTTTCTGGCTAGTTTCCATGTTTCGTTCGCGCACTAAAGTTCAAGAGGAGTATCCGCTTACTTCGACCAGACGTTTTTAGCAAAGATATATCTTATTTTACTACCCTTCAACACATTTACAAAGACATTTTTTTGTAATCGTTTTATAGTCTGCCTACTGAGTGAAGAGCGCTCTAGTTACCTGCAGCCGTAACTCAAGTAATCCGTCTCTGAATTGTGCTTGGTCCGCCCGTTATGCCCATTACTCACCTATTGGTTATATCTGACTGAAAAATAATTTAAGACTTACGGTCTTATGATGAACGAATCCCATTTATTTAGTGCTTGAAAAACACAACGTTTCGATTTTAGGTTTAAGTCGAAACTTGTATTTTCAAAGCACTAAATAAATGGGATTCGTCTATCATAAGGTCATAAGTCTTAAATTATTTATTTATATTGCTTATACAACGGACGTTAATAGTAGTAGAAAAATAATTTTATTCATTTATTAAGATATCTCAGATATTCTTGTATCTTTGAAATTTAAGTACAATATAACTATACAAAGTTGATGCCGAACACAATGTACCGTATTTTAGGACTATTAAGACGCACTTTTTTCTTCAAAAAATTACCTCCAAAATTCAGGTGCGTCTTATACTCGAAATTAATATAAAAATGTCCAGTGTTTGATTTAAAATTCCCGCCGGTCTTAAAAATGGCCATATATTCGATGCCGTGGGAAACCTATCTCTATCTGGCAATATTGGATTCAACTGGCAGCAGCAGTGCACCGATGCGACGAACATGAGTTGCGGGGATTCACAAGCTTGCTAACACTTGTTTCCCTCCCACCCCGCCATCACACACCCAGAACATTGTCAAGCCTATGATGCGTCATTGCAGTCTACGGTGCCAGTGAACTTGAATTGAAATGATTTGTGTTATCGGTCAGTTCGGTTTTATAAACTAAGAATTTTTTTAAAGTCTGGCTTTGCAATCTAATATTAAAAATGGTAAAAATGTTTTTTTTTGAAAATTGCTTAAAAATTAAGGTGCGTCTTATAGTCCGTAAAATACGGTAGTTAATTTAAGAATCAACTATAAAATTAACGGGGACGGGCCGAACAGAGTTGAGAGAGGAATTACTCGTATCTCATTCGCATGTAGCCGGACTCATCCTTTGGTAGATACACAATAGTAAATGTTAATAAGTGTGTACGTTTCTTCTATTTTGAATGTATTTGTTTTCAAGGGAATGTATGAGAGGAAATATTTACTTGCTAATACTTAAAATTATATTAATTGTCTAAGATAATAACATTCAATAAAATAGAAGTACAAGAAATAAAGAATAAGAAGCACCATTAACATTGGTAATCGAGTCATTGAGCGGTTAGTAGCGACATCTGGAATATCAAGGAACTTACCACCACGGATCTCGAATTCAATTTTCAATTTTAAACAAAGTATAAGAGAAATAGTACGTCATTAAAATGTAAGATTCACATTTTCTTTCTTTTCAAAGTCCACAAAATTATTTTTTAAATAATACCAGGTTTTCGTAAGTGGTTATGACGGGAGAAAAGGATATATTTACAAACAGTTGCCTTTTAGAAATGAGATACAGCCCTTGAAATTTCCGTGAGCTGTTATGATTCCAAATATTAGCATAGAGGACATGGGCCATCAATTGAACGACCATACTCGTCATATTCCTCTCACTTCCCGAACATACGACGCCCCCAACATCTGCCTCGCATCCGAAACCTCAAGTAGGTCATCTAAACAGACGCATCTGGCGACTATAAAACAGCACGCGTTGCACTTGCTGAAACACAAGAAACTCTCCGCTGCAGCTGCACGTATCGCGAGTGCCGCCGACCCGGAAACTTCGGTTCCGTTGCCGTATAAATAGCGGCGGAGACAAGTAGCGAAAAGAACGGCTGAGCTCCGCAGTCGCAGGGAGGCACCTGCATGTATGGTGCTGGGCACGAGCGCCGCGATGCGAGCCACTCGCTCGCTCGTAAACCTCGGTGTATTTTCGCACTGCCGCAGCAGCAGGCGTGGCTGGTTCAAAGTGCGTGCACCTGCAGTCTGTGCAGCTGTGGCTGCGTCCATTGTTAACTTATTTCCGCTCAAGGTTTCTCATTTGACGTATTTAGACCAACCCTCGTGTGTGAGGAGGCAGAGATTTGAAACGGAAGAAAAGATTTCTATATCAGCATTTGTCGGTTGCCCTTCGCAACATGGATTCTTCTCCCATTTAAGATACTTGTTTCAGGCGCCAGGCAAATGTTGCCATTTATTTTTTATATAATGTTAATAAAAATACTAAAAAGTATATTACACTGTACAAAAAATTTATTAACAATATAAAATCGACGTTTCCGTATTACAATTCCATTATTTGTTTGCAATGAATTTATTTTAACTTTTCCATTTTCGACTTCGTGTTTTAATATAGAAAAATCAATGATATGAATTAAAATGTATAATCAACTCAAATGTCTCACGAGAAAGCACAGCTGAATTTCCTGCGCTCCCCGATAAAACCCGAAGCGAAGTAGTGTTTCAACTGGTTTTAACACTGAAATCGACGACAGAAATAATAGTATGTAAATATGCTGCGCTAATCTTCATTTCAATATTTGGTATGATCAATGATAACTCTTTGATTAAGTTTCGTCTTAATTATTCTCTTGACGCATAGTAAAATACGTGTAAATTTCGTATCACTGCATTATCTCGTTAATCTGTGAGAGTTAGGGCGAAAATTAGAAATATTGTCAGATTCCCTGGTATTTCGAAACACTTGAGCTCGCAAAAGATTTTCAATAAAATAGCACATAGATTAAAATATGATTTATTTGATAAGGTAAGTGTCAAAATGTTATTGCAGACAAGACACAAGACAAGTCAATTTTTTCAATAAAATAATAAATGGGCTCATTACATCGAAACAACCATTGTCCCTAAAGTTCATGATATTCGACAAGCATGATAATATTGTTTTTCCTGAGAAACTACAATTCGTACTATTTGAAGAAAATAGAAAAACTGTTGTTGCTCCCTGCGTGAAGACGCACACGTATTCTCTTAAACAGTCTTGAGCGAACTAAACATTTCAGCGGAACGGTGGGTGAGACGAGTGGGACAGATAGCTTCCAGTTTTGCGGCAATGGGATGTGGTCTCTCATTTTGACTTTGCAAACTAAGCTACTTGCCCTGCCACGTCACATCCGCTCTCATTATGGTCTGGATTCGATGTTTAGTTGCGACATAGAAGAAATACATGCATTTCTTAAAATACACTATGACATTGCATCCTGGTTGTATTGGTTTGGTGTGTGTTTTAAAGAACGGACGACTCAGAATCACATTTCGGAAGCTTAAAATAAGAATCTAGCGATCATCTCGGCAATCACTTGTAGTTGTGAATCCTCTCAGACGTCATCTGCTAACAATGTAACCAGCGAAGGAATCGTTTTTCTCAGGATGCCCCCTGAACTAAAAAAACATTAACCGCATAACTGTTTACAGAAAAATTAGTCTCTGCAATTCACTTCCGTAGGTACGAATATTGAAATGGTTTTAGCGGTTCCTAAGAGTATTCCTGTTCTTTTCTGGTAAAGTCAAATATATCTCCTTGACGTACTATAGTCGCCTTGGGCGGCATAAGTCTCGTGAATACAGGAAGAATACAGCTTCCATCTTGCGGTGAACCGCACATCGCCTGAAGCTCAACAAGCACATAATTGCCGTTCCATTTTAACTCCACTTTAGGTTTCCCGCGACTCTTATTCTTTAATTTTTATAATTGAAACTAATACATGGGTATAATAATAGTAATGGATGACTCATAAATATTTTATGAATATCCCGTTCGCCATTGGATAGAAAAATGGAAACATCCGTGTGGTTTATATAACCGAAATTAAAAGTCTCATCCAATAATTAAATTACCAATTGGTATTCTTGATATCAAATATACAGCAGATTTGAGTGGGAGTAGTTTTTCTATCCCTCGACAAATGAAGCATCGTACTTCTCGAAATTATACAAAATTATTTCGAGGAACCGAAGCTGTTTGTGATGGGAAGTGTTGACAGTAGAAGTCTTTTATTTACGCTATTCTCATACTGGATATAAATATTCTGGGTCATTAAGGATAATGTCACCATTTCTCAACATTTTAGATTAATGAAGAAGAGAATTAAGTTTTTATCTGCATGAAATTGATATCTATGGAAAAGTGGAGAATCGCACTGCACGTGTCTTCTATTATTTCCTCTCTCTAAAATCTTCCCCGGTTTGCCTTCTTTGCCCTCTCTAACTTTCTTCATGCTCCACTGCATGAGATTTCCTCACCCATCAAGCAACAAGAAAACACCGAGAAGGTTAACCATATTTCCGTCTTCATAGATTCAAAACTGATATACACATGTCAAGACTTCCATCCACAATTTAGAGTACAGTTACATAGAGCTTTACTTTTCATTTTTGTTAGTCTATTATAGAATGAAATAGAGATGTGATACTTTTCGATTAGGATTATTGATGGAAGAGTGCTTTGTGCGATATCTAAAATTGGAAATGTGTTTCGGTTTCCAGTAATTGTCGGGGAATATTATAATTATTTTTCCCATACTTCGAATTAGAACAGTTTGTGCATATCATCCGCTATTGAACTATTTTTTTATGAGTGAAAGGTTCTCTATAAGTAAAAGGAGACATAAGTAATACATTTTATAATTTTCTCAATATTGCTCTTTACGATCTCCTTCCCAGTTTGAATACTTGCAGAGTTTGAATTCCTGACATGTTATACAAATACTGCTTCTCCCGAGTTTACTCCAAGTGACCATAGAAGTATTTATCAACCAAAAATACAGTTATCAGTGGTTTCAGACTGAATGTCGTAAGAATTTTTCCAATACTAGTGCTACGTAAGTTCCATTAAAATTCTATTTAATATCTTAAAACCATTATTCATTTCACTCCTGATGTCTTATCTCTTACATTCAAGCCACGTGATGCATTTGTTTCATGTTTTCCCATCGTTCGTCCAGAAGGTAATCATTTACTTCATTTCCTTTCTCCTCCCTCCTTTTTCTCTATTCTATTTTCTTCATTCTCTTCCCCGCTTTCTTCATTACGATCTCGTAGCCACAAGGGTAAGGTGAATCACGGCAAGAAAAACTGACTGGATGAATGACTATAAATTAAATGAATGGATTTTCTCTGAACATATTTATCATAATCACCAGAATACTCTAGTAATCTTTATAAGCTTTTTTTCTGGTTCCACTGAGAAGTAGCCTCAAATCTGAAAAACATGCTCCATATCTATGCATAGATTACATTCTCAATGTTTCTGGTTCCTCTTCCAAAAATATTGATATGCACTGTCAGTTGGTTTAGTCAAGATACAATTGAAAGATTCTGTCAAGAAACGTCCCAATAGTCATGGGAAAAAGAGTTGGCGTGGAAGAGAAGGATTAAGTCTCCCCCGCTTAAACCAAATTTAAAAATGTATATATTATGGTGTAATTTAAAATTAAGAAAACACGTGGAGTACCGTTAAGCGAACATCCGTATTCAAGAATAAGGAAGACATACAACTTATTTTCAAAGCAAATGGGAGTATGGTCATAGAGAAACTTTTTAAAACCTTACGTGCGGATGAACAAAAATTTCATAGGAGACACCAATATTTCTGCTTTCTGTACCCCCGCAACTTTGAACAGTCAGAAAACTTGTGAAACCATTGTTTTTGTAGGAAATGTTTAAACTTCAAGTAGGGATAGGACAGCGTCAAGTTGGGCCTACAGCGTCCATTCGTCGAAGACAATAGGATAATACAGACTTCATCATTTTGGACAGTAATTATGCTTTATTTATTTATCAACGATTACGAAAACGCCAATTTCCGTCAATTTGGTAATGGAAAAATTCATAATACCAAAGGCAATATGGTCCCGATATACTCATGCAAGTAAAGTAAAATAGATGTAGATTGCGCAATGAGGGTGCGCTCAGAGGCGCATACTAGTTTAGATAATCTACATTATAATATTTCCCATAGTAAAAGAACTAAAGAAAAAAGCCCTGGTTACACAGCAGTAAGAGAAGTCGTGTGAGAAAATTCCTCTCCGCCTGTGAGTGTGTCGACCGCCGCCGCGGCGCCTTCGCAGGAAGCCGCCAGGAGCAGCACCTGCGAGAGCCATGTCACGGCCAATGCCACCGGCAACTGTTTCCTCTCTGGATGACGACGGTGGAGGACAGTGGGTCGAAATTCACTCCTAGGAGTACAAAATGCTATTGGAAATTTAATACAGACGTATGTGCATGTAATCACGAGTGGTGGGAAGATTTAAAATCAAGCGACCTTGTAATTTCTAACGGCGGTAGTCAAAATATTTCCAACGACGTAATTTGCTCTAAAAGCGACGTAAAGATTGGAAATATGATTTTAAAATTCAATTTCAAAATTTTTAAAATTTTACACCACATTGTTTGAGAAGACGTGTGCCGCTCTCCCGCACACTGTCCTTCAATTTTTCCAGCTTCCACGAATAATTTACAATTCAGAAAAACATTGTACTTGAAAGATGAACATGGATAATAAAAGGCACACTTACTTTCATCGTTTAAGTGTAAATTATTACAATGACAATTTGTAGGAAAAATAATTTTATGTACAGTAAAGCTGAAAAGATTTACGTTGCTTAAAAAATAATATATTATACAATATGAAATGTACGTTGACATCTAAAGAATAAGCTTATTTACTGGGATATTGTTCTATAGAAGTACTCTAAAAGCATCAAGAGTAAAAATATTTTATATTATTCACGACTTTTATCATTACATCACTAATGACAATTTTTCTTTACTTTTTTATTCACCTGGTGGCTAATAGCGGTTGGAACAGTGTCAGTAAAAAATAAGAATTTGTCTGCAGTGAAATCGTATATATTATTGGAACATTTATACTTGTTTTTAGAATTTGAGTTTACTAGAGTTCTATTTAGACGAAAGTCTAGGAGCAACTTTTCGAATTTTCGTCCAGAACACTGTTCTTCCTTCCCACTGTATGCCGTAAACGTGTCTTCGCAGAGCTGTAAATGACGGCTCCCAGCGCACAGATACAAGATCGTATCCTTGCGTTGCCAACATTATATTTATTAACATCCAGTTGGAGGCGACGCACCAGTGCGCTAGAAAAGTACTTCTGCACTAACGGATTCTGGCTCAGAAACCGTGGCAGATTTTCTCCCATTAAATTCATAATTCGCATTTGGATAAGAATTGCCATAGATTTAGATATTGCTGTTAAGTTGACAATAACTTTAATATCATCATAACTATCGTCCTAGAATATAAACTTCGCGATAAAATGTTTACCTTGCATTGTGTGCATTAGTCACTGTTATTCCAAAGTATTAATGATGCGTGATGAAAGTAATTCTCAACTTCAATTCCATTACATTTATATCCTAAAAAATTTAAAGTAATTTTTATTAATATTCTCTAGAGTTTCTCCATCTTTATCTGATTTTCGTCTGATTGTCCTTGGCACTAAAATTATTCCTTTCTGATTAAATAAACAAGTTAATTATTAATGTAAGCAAACATATGTAAACTTCCACAAAATTTATATCATGTGTGGAGAAACTATCATGGGTCTTATTTATTTCTTACTGTCGTACCGGAACTTTGGTATATTTTCCTTCGAAACGTCTAATGGGCACTCGAGTGTTTCAAAGAGCACTCGATCTTCGTCGCGCTATCTTGATCGAAGTGTGCCTTAGTCATGAGTTTCTTACTAGCACTTTTCCTTCCCATTCTTTGTGTCAACCTTCACTTCTGCACCGTTAAGGAATTCGGATAAAAATCAGAATGGAGTATCGACAGTTATATTGTAATAAGACACGTTTCAAATAGAACAGAAATAAGTGTGTATTTACTGCCTTTGAAGAATAGATAGATAGTAAATAACGATCTGTTATACAAAAATGTATATTTTGCTCTAGAAGTTATCGCAAAAATTTGAATGATAATTCCCTGTGAGAGTATATTTACTCATATATAACAAAAAATTTAGCGTGAAAAATCAGTCTTAACAAATGTTCAGTGCCAATATTTTGCTTTATTGTTTGACTTCCCCCAAAATTGTACCCCTACATGAGTACAGAGCTTACTCACCTCCACATTTCACGAGTCTCTCCCTATTGTGTGGAAGTAGTGGGAAACAAGAGACACAAGTCATGTTTACAGCCACAACTTGGTTTCCTTCTCAGCTTTCAGCACTCGCATGACGGCCTCTAAAGCGAGCTATCGATGACATTCTCGACATTCTTCACTTGCCTATCGATTACTCGCGCTACGAAGACGTAGTTGTAAAAAGGTGCAAAAGACTGTGAGATAAAGAAATTTTGAAGGAATATATTCGATGCTATGACTCTTTCAAGAGGAATCTTTTGATCTTCAAGTTTCTTTTCATTAAGACAGCATCAATTCTTTTCACAAAGCGAAAGATCTTGTTCTGAGTATGTCGAAAAAATTAAATAATAAAATAGAGAGAAGTTTATTGAGTTGTCATTTGTTTTTCGAAAGACAATTAAAGAAAATATTGCATTTTAAGTTTAAGTAACGTGGATTTAACATGGAATTCTTATTGGGTTATTAGAATTAACATAAATTATTAGACGCATTATTAAATATGAGTTACATGCACTTATAAATATGTAACAGCAAAAGGTATTTTTACATTCTCCAGAATTTGGCATTATAAGTAGAAGAAAATAAACATTGTGAACAAGCTTCGCATGCGTTGTTCAAACAATGAAAATTTTCATCAAACTATTTCTGAGTATTTAAAAGGTTTCTCAAACCCGCTTTATGCACCCTTGTAACCGGAACGTTCCGAGATGAATTCGTTTGAATATAATTCTTCTTTTCAGTGGCATTCCTACACCTAATGGGACTCGGCGCAGTAGTATTTCTGAAGACCCGAATAAATCCTATTTTAGATCACATACAAAAATTGAAAATTGGAACTTGACTTCTATTTAATTCTGAGTTAAGCTATTAATATATATTACTGTTATCAACAAATTAAAGTTTATTTAAGTTCATTGAGTTTATTTTAGTATTTTTTTTTGGGGGGGGGGGCATTCCAGGATGAGGACATGGGGAGATCACGGCTCCACTTAAGTATGCCCCTGCTTATTTCGGATTTAATGTGAAACATTTGGACGGTTTATGCTGGAGAATTTCTTGAATCCTGCAGTTTCTTTGCCAAGTGTCAGTTTCCTTTCCCTGTGAGCACCGGAAGCGGAGAGAATCGGATGTTGGTGTTCATGCAGCCGCGAATACTTTTTCCTTCGTGACGTATAGAGTATAAATATTGCTCACGCAACAAACTCTTCATTTATTTAATATACGAGCTCTACAACATTTGCCGAAAAATTTATCTACTTTTATCTAATTTAGTATCTAATGATTGATTTATCATTCAATTTCTGGAACAGTATTGCAAATTTATACAGAATCATTTAATGTAATTTATTCGTACGTGAAAATAATATAATTCTATGTAATTCCACTAGTTAGTTTCCTATAGGTGTCAGTCTTATGTTAAACATGATATTGTAGTGAGATTTCAGATTTACTCTTTATAAACATGACTATTGTTTTGATGGTAAATATGTGACACGCGTTGTCGATAATGCGGCTCTGTATTGCTTATGCCTATCAGATTTATAATTAATGGTGGGAAGTTAGGCAATTTTCCTCTTCTAACCTTTTCTCTCTCTCAATTTCTTCATCTATGTTCATTCCCAACAAGGGAAAAATTCCTCTTCCCGTGATTGTCAATAATAATTTTCAAAATTAAATATTAATTTCAGCTAATGTGCCAACAATGTTCCGTGGAATATATGTACGCCATTATAATAAGATTCTCTAGAAATCTTTAAAAGAAAGATGCATCAGACAAGTTTATAATTCGTCAATGTATCTCGAATATATAGCATGCCAGAATTAAACACAAAATTACAAAACATATCATGTCCTTATGAATGCCACCCTGAATTTCATTTTATTGACAATTTAATAGTTCTGTATTGAAAGAAAATGATTAGTTCCCCTTCTACATTTTATTTTATTCGAACGCTAATGCCCGGGAGCGAATATGGGTTCACTGCTCTGAGAGAATGAATTCGAGGCGTTCGTGGATTTCGTGTAGCTAACTAAGATCTTTGTGAGCGAGGGCAGTCGCTTGTTCGGGGATGGGCTGAGGGGAAAAGGTGAGATGCGTTTCCGCAATCTCTCTGTCAGTGGGCGTCATGACATTTCTCTTCCCCCTCCTCCACCCCCACTTCTTCGTCAAATGTATTTTAGATTTCTAGGAGTCTTGAAAATTGTCCTGGGTGAGAAATTAGGCAAAAGCTACTCATCGGAATGTTGAGAGCAAGTACTGTAGTTATTAAAATATTATTTACTCGTTACCAACATTCTGGTCGGATGTTATTTTTCCTTCGCTAAAAACTAGAAATTCTGGAAAATAAGACGTACGAACTGCCCAGGGAATTGATTTGATGAACGTTATTACGTCTCTAATTATGTGTAAAATTATACTTCGGACTAGAATAACTTTATCGTCTTTCAAATATTAGTCGTTCATTAAAATAGAACAGAACTGAAATGTATGTCTTCTTCATATTTTATCCACGAAGATTGGGAACTAAGAATACACATGACGTCAGCCATGATGAGCCATCCGTAGTGCGGGCTGATTTCCCTTCACGACATCCACGAGGATAAGTGAAAAGGAACTTAGTTGAACGGTCGTAGACTTGAATAGTATTTCCTATCACATTCTGTCAGAAGTGGTTAAGGAAAAGCCCACTTACGAGCCAGGCCTCTTTGTCGAAGCCGAACCCTGGCTGGATTTCACCACGCTTCGCTCCATTTCCTTCGGCTTATTTTAGACGCATGCTGCACCTTTTCCTATATCCGTTTTAGATATAGGCCTACGTGCTTCTAGAGAAAAATGCTATCAAGATACCATTGGTAAATGTAAACAGCATTTTTAATACGTGTGATGAATACATGAAATGGTGCGAAATCTAAGGGTTATAAAATAATATAATATTAATAAAGTATATATTATATAAATTAATTATTAATAAATTCAAATAATATTTTTAATGATCACAGTAATACATAAATACGAGTAAATTATAGCAACAGACTCGTCATAATGACCTGATAATCCTAACCTCTGTATTTCCAATCTAATTAATGTACGTCGATTTTTTTATGATTCATCGAAACAAAAATTCAATTATCTCGTTCCTCTCAATACTAGAATTCTTTTTCTGTAAATTACTTCCAGGAGATATAAGAGAAGTTTGTATTTTTTCAATAAGAGTGAATACAAAACCTTTGTTATTTGAAATTTTACTTTTATTTACAGTTTATTCATTCGGGTAGGTAGATGAGTCACATCGAGGTTGTGTACCATTCATTTGATTACTACAAAGGACCGCCAAGCCATTCATATCCTTCTATGATATGTGCGCGAACAGTATCGCCCCTTTCTTCAAGTCTCGCGCACATTATCTGACCTTCGGTCACTTCAGCGTCAATTTTTACAAAATTAAATTTATTGAAGTCCATATTTTTGACTCGTTTGCTTATGGTACTCCTACAAACTATTAATCTTTGACATTCACATTTTCTCATTATTGATGGTGATAATGTTAAACCTGTTTTTCCAAACGCAACCCAATGTTGTGTTAGTATGATCTTCCATCACACGTGGTGTATATTCCACCTGACTGAAAATCGTGGAGCCGACCTTCCCTCGGAGAAATCTCGCGTCAACCGGAAATTCCAGAGCCAGCCACCATATGACCCTCATCATCCTGCCCTACGCACACCTCATCCCTCGTCTCGAATCGACGAGCAGCTGCGATTACAAAAGCAACGTGCAGTGAGTCCCCCGAAGAAAGCATCTGTTGAAGGAGGATGCTAGGGTGACCTCCATTTCAATGGCCGCAGCGCCCGACGGTATTGTAAGACGTGTGAAGGAATCAGAGAAGAGGAATCTGCGAGGATGTGTGGGGATTGCAGGAAGACCCCGTAGCAGCTGCGCAACGAAATACATTCATGGTGCAGTGCCCATGGTTTACCTGCGCGTACGGCCTTGAGTAATAAGTTGCCTTAGGTTGAGAGGGTTAAAAACATCGGAATAAAAATAACTAAGTTCGCACTTTTAAAAGAAGTGGTCCACATGGAAGCTAGATATACGAAATTAATCTTATAATATCCTGCATCGAACAATAAGAGGGGAAAAAAGACACGAAAATGAGTGCTGTTAGTTTATAGCCGATTCGCGTGCGCAGATATTGCGTTGGTACTATAGTTTTGTGGGAGATATCTTTCGCTATAGCATATGTTTAATGTTGCTCAGTAGTTCTATAAATCTTTCAACATTCAATATCTGCACGCACGGGTAATGAAATTAATATATTAAATGCATTCAAGCATTATTTTATATATTAGGAACTTTGGACACAAATTAAGAAATTTTATGAAAATGTTAATCATTAATCATACTTAGCATACTATCTCGTGTAATTTAATGTGAAAATAACACAAATTGCAAAATTTGTTTAAGAGGCCAAATAAAATATCTTAATACAGCCCAAAACCACAATTTAAACCAATCAACCCTGCTACAAACATTCCCCCATTCTCATCCTCACACGAATCCTAGCACTGACTGTGAATCTCATTCCAGGAGAATAGTTTGTTAGGGCTTCAATGAAGTGACTAATAGTTATTCAACTGAGGTCATGTCGAAAATGATTTGACGGGACACATCAAATTCGATAGGATTTTGTTCGAGAATATTGATCTGAGTATTTGAACTCGTACTTGCATTTACAGAACTGCGTAATGCAACCATGAACACAGGTTGACCCAGTTCATAAAGAGTTTCGGGAAATATAATTTAGACTTTCATCGTATCTTATTCATTACATAATGATGAAGC
Source organism: Laupala kohalensis (assembly GCA_002313205.1). Taxonomy (NCBI): domain Eukaryota; kingdom Metazoa; phylum Arthropoda; class Insecta; order Orthoptera; family Trigonidiidae; genus Laupala; species Laupala kohalensis. The sequence goes on along the minus strand of NNCF01125919.1, from coordinate 927,171 downwards.
GAACTCGACGAGTCGTACCTGCGGTGTGTGACCTTTGAATGATGAAGACAATTACCTCCTGCCAAAAGCGTGAGTCAGGAGAGAGGCCGCTCCGCGCCTCCGGACACGTGGGAGTGGCACACGAAGTGAGGAATACGCGATTGCAGAGGATAGTGGCGCCATGTTATGCTTATAAGAGGGGAGCTGCTTTTGTATACTTTCATCAAAGACATGAAGGGCTTAAATGAAGTTCAATTTGTAATTGTGTCGAGACGATCTCTCTATACCTGAAAGGTCGAGGTATCCAAAGATTATAGTAGAAAACCAAAAATTTTATTTCCAAGATAAAACAAGAATTCTTGACGAAGAGGATAGTTACAGAAAATTCGGATATTATATGTCAGGAATGGGGATGCTGAGAGACATTTTCGCTGATGGCAGATGACACGTCTGTCTCCTGTTCTCGGGAACGGGCAACGTAATAACGTACCAAAGCGGGGCAGTAGAGACAAGAAAAGACGGGAGACAGAAAAAAAACATACAGAACTCTGTAATTGTTGTAGACAGTGTTGTCACGATTGACAGTGACTAAAATAAATGGGAAAAAACGTGTCGAAAGGAAAAACTTATCACTTCATATTGACTCCTCACTTGTCAATCGTTTCATGACTGGAGACTTAAGTTTCATAATTATTAGTACCGAGTGCAACCAATCCTCAAGCAAGCAAAGTTTTCTACTACATTTACTGCACTAAAAACACATTATATTATATTAATTTTAAGTTGTTAAATATAAGAGCCCTTAATTATTTAATATTTATTATCTTCCGAAACGTCAACAATGTGGAACAGTCTGGTTCGATGACGAGTATGTAAGGCTTTCAAAAGTAACGGTATTCATTATCGTTGTAGAGAAGAAACTGCTACAGATAGAAAAAAATCAATAATAATGTGTCATACTGTAGCGAGACAGTAGAATAGACCTTGTAATTTTGTAAATATTAATAAAACTAAAGACATTGTAATAGATTTACAAAAATATTTAGAATAATATTGAGGACTACCACCAGGTATACCCCAAAAAATCGAAAGTTAAGATTTTCATTTGAGTTCCCTTTTAATATTTGAGAATATATTTCATCTATTAGTATAAAATATATATCGAACTCCAGAAAAGTATGTAAGGAGATCAAACACTGTAAAATTTCAAATACTTACATAAATTCATAATAATAAAATTGACGTCCTTGGCTAACATTCATTCCCATTTTCAAAGCCTCTGGCGTGACCTTTTCCTTCTCCTGCAGATATCGCTTCTTTCATCGTTTTTTCTCTTCTGCTCTCTTTACTGTCTGCGCCAAAAACGACACCAACACCTCCCCGCCAAGAAGTACACTAGAATCGCACGGCGAAGACCTTTCACTCACTCTCCAGTGCATTCCACCTTTCAGTCATTTATCATGTTCTGCCATTACGTGTGTTGTGCCAGTGCCGTTTGTTTTACGCCCCAGTATCTATCGACAACCTCACTGCAGCAGTTGGCCAACTCACTGCAGTGTAAGCGAGCGAGGTATGTGCGATGAAAGTGAGGTGGGTCGAGACCAGATTAAGGAGACTGGATTGGAGTTACAGTAAAAGAAAAAAAATACAGGTAAAACTCACTTAGTCAATTTCAGGCTGAAATATTGATTAAAAGCACTACAATTAAAACACCTCACAGTATAAAAACATCAAATATAAACTATACTGCGTTTTGACCATTTACATAATCCTCTTCAAGTGCACTAATAATTTTCAATGGTTTTAATACAATTTAAAAAATAGCTGAAATACTTTGAACAGAAAACTTCAAAACAAAAGTTTCATTTAAATCAACTTCATACAAACAATATTCGTGATTAAGTTACGTAAAATACGAGAAAAATTATGCGTCCTCAAAGGTGGACGCAGTAAAATATGTGCACCAATATACGTAATGTTTCTATGCCGAGATGTTTTTAAATCGAAGGGTTATTCTTTCAATCTAAAATTGACGAAGTGCTTCAGACAATACATTCTCTTTGCATAAACACTGGTGTCCAGAGGCAGAGCGAGGCAATCTGGTGCATCGTAGAGGAGTAACTACGGCACTGCAGGTGTCAGAGCACTCTTCAATCTACTTCATGCTTGACAATTGTTTGTTAATTTATTAAACGAGAGAACACAAAAATATTCCATTGCTGTAATGTCAAAATCTCTCATTTGTGAGCAACAAAATTGTTGTATAAACGTTTCAAGATTCTTTTGCGGAGAAAACACTCCTATATAATTTAATGGGATCGACACAGTTCAATTTTTATATTCAGTGCATTTTTTTTCAATTACAATATAGTCTTCAAAAGAAGAGTACATTAACGAGTCGCTAATCTACGCTTGAGGCTTGCAGATTACCGCAGTATTGCAAACCCGGACATTGCTAATGTATTGAGGATTTATCAACATCGTGTTTGAAATTTCTGAAATACTCCATCAGAATTGGACATAGTCTGTTACGTCCTCTAATTTTTAATGCAAAAAAATGTGACAGGGGTTTTCAGTTCCCGAGTTATTGATACATACACAGTCATTTTAATTTATTCATAGGATACATATTTTGCAATTCTGCTCGTCGTTCGCGAGAGTGAGCAATATTTGAGATATCTTTCCTTTTTTACAGGCGCACCTGAACACGTGCAAGCACGACGCTGTACCCTGTACCAACTCTTGTGGAGCGCAGATCCCACGGGTGCTTATGGAAGACCATCTCAAGTACACGTGTCCCCAGCGTCGAGCGCGTTGCGAATTCTGTGGCAAGGACTTCACAGGACAGACCCTCGAGGTGAGTCTACACGTTTGTTTTACAAGTTTCTGTAGTCACTGGTACACCTGTATGCGACGTTTTTTTATACAAAGAACAGGTATCGCTGGTTGATATAATGAAATCTTGAAAAGGGCTACCCATTTGAGAGGTCGAAACGTCAGAAATATAAATATAACTTGATTGATATATTCGTAAGAAAATTTGTTTTGGACATGTCATTTTTTCATAGTGAAACTTTTGTTACATTATTATCAGAGGCAACGAAAAGTTTCGTGGACTGTGTGCAGGTGTTGTGTATTCATTTTTAATACTTAATCAATAATTCTGACTGTTGAAATAAGGTCGCAGCCTATCCAGATCGTAACTTTGAAACAATCATATTTTTAACGAAAATTTACTTTGGAGGGGATAAATGGTAAAAATATGCAAATATGTGTTTTTACTTTCTCATATACGTAGTATATAGAAAGTATTGTAATCGTGAAAAAATTCGAAAGCGAGATTTCGACGGAAATATCCGTTTTGGCGACCCCTGATTCTGAAAAAGTGGTATTTGGCACAACGTCCGTCCGTCTGTGCGCAGTGATGGAGTAAAGGGGGGATGATAAAATACATAGGATGACAGCAAACGTACTGCAGATACGAAAATACTTCAATTTGTCTACAACGAAATTACATTTACATACCACTTTTACGATATTTATAAGACTGATGTTTTGAATTTATATTCTAAATATTTATTTAACTCTCAAATTTCAAATATAAGACAGTAATAAGTTCCTCTATCGACTTTGAGCATGAATAGAGCACTGGAAGACGATCAAAATATAGAGGTCCACGCCAGAAATGACCCTTTCACTATGGAATTTTTTTTCTCACTCTATGCTGCAGACGGAGAAACGTATATGAGAATGTACGTGCAATGGTTTTGCACAAAAAGTTTTGATGAAGTGAAACAGATTACGCCCATTACCTTCGATTTTATTGATCATATTCATATATAATAAAGCAATGGTTATAGAAAAATACGTTTTGCGTACCACACTTCGTAGACTACCAATAACACCATTAAATATTATCATGTAGTATTTTTCAAATTTATAACTAAAATCTTACAAATCAATTAAATAAAAAAGATGGGAACATATTTAAAATTTCCCGGATTCTTTTGCTTGTCTGAGGAGAGTGGACAGGTACGACTTTTTTTTCTCCGTTCTCCATGTCCCCGGTCAGTTGCCATGGAGTTGCCTCCCACCCTTCTCCATGTAAGGGCACTTGGGTAGCGAGGGGTTTCTCCGAAAAGGAATTTGTGATGAGGCAACAAGTGGGGCGCGACTCTCACCCGCGCATGCGCACATGACGGAAGCAACAGGCCCCCAGATGTGATTTCGCATTCAATAAGTACGACATAACTCCAGTCTGTGTCTAAGTGTTCAGTATATCATTATTTTTAATAGTGCTGATGAAATTCGTACTCAGTTGTAAGTGTAGTACATACTGATCAACTAAGAAAAATTCAAGTACGGAAAAGGTGGAAAAAGGGTGAACCCAAAATAAGGATGACGCAATGATCCAATTAGCAGACACTAGATTGTTTTGACATGTTTAAACGATCGTATTGATTAGCGTATATATTTGCGAAAATAGTTTAAAAAATCATTTTCGTCGCGAATATTGTCACAGAACTGTGAAATTATCATCGTTTACCCACCCTTGTTCATAACATAGGACGTAACAATGTACGCCTTCCCCGAGCGCTCTTATTTTCATCAACAACAACAAGAGAGAAACAGAAGCTTTTCATTCCTTTACGCTATTTTTTAAACTAATGATAAATACGTGGTCGAGAGGTGCCCGGGGTAGAACTCTATAAAGATTTTATTATCTATAAAACCTTACAGAGGGTATTTCTCTGTCGGCATTTTGTTTCAACTAAAAATTATCGACGTGTTTCTAAAAATACACTTGTTTAAAATTTGCGTCAAGTCGACAGTTTTCAAAATGGAATGATCCCGATGTCGACATGGGTGCTTGGAACTCAAAATTACAAAAAATATTATTTAATCATAGTCTATCAACATAAAGAAAATCTTTAAATTATTAGAGAAACATCTCACAAGTTATTTATCTCTTACAACTCGTAATCAGCATAATAGTTTACCATAATAAAATTTGAAACAGACGAGGATCTTTATTTTTCAAAATATAGTGACTGGATCTGGGAGTCTAGTATTAGAGAATTGGATTCAAATATCTGTGGCTAGATTTCTTGTATAATTTGATTAGTTCTTATATTTCTTAATGTTCTATCTCGAATCGCACTCAGAAAACGTGTGAAAAATGACCTCTAGTAGTTGACACCCTCTTGTACCTTAATTATCACAGACATCCAACTAAAAGAAAGTAGCAATTCACGAGAAAACACCTGTAATTCTCAAGACATAAGGGCGTTGATGACTGATTTTACGCCAAAATATTATTATTAACCTCTTGTAGCGATAACCGTTGTAATAGTCACCCAGACGAATGTCTGAAACTGATAATTTAACGACCCTTTCTTTTTGTTTCGTTTCCGTTTTAAACTGCGTAACATAACCTTCTCTGAAAGAAGTTATTGAATATTGTGTCAAAATTAAACCCGGCGCGAAAATGCCCGTGCGGTTACCACCTCCTCACACCGTGCCCTTGTGCATAAGGGTTTCGGCCACAAGTTATTGGAGGTTCGGCAACCAGTGGCCCGCCACTTGTTGCCTCAGAAAAAAATGACCCCAACTCTCACGACCTGATGCTGAAAACTGTAAATAGGTATATAAATATTTCTAATTCAATGGAGTCTTAATTTTCCATGCAAAAATTAGCAATTCAGCTTTAAGTTGTTTAAAAAATTCTAATCTAACATTTGTTCTGAAAATTCGTTGTTTGGCAACAGATCTCAAGATATTACCTATAATTCCAGTTCCTATTGCACATGTGAAAGGATAATTAACTAAAGTGAATAAAAAGTACCATGTACTGTGATGACTCAGAGATTCAACAATTTAGTCATCCTTCCAATTGAAAACATGATGATTCTTTCATACACAACAGTGACATTACTGAAGAGTCTGTAGTTTGATTGGAAAGAGTTAATCCAATAGTTTCAAAAAAAACAAGATGGAATTTAATGAAGAAAAAGCATTCTAAATCTAATTTCTTATTTTAACTCCTAATGTTACCATAATATTTAATAGTATTGTTTTATTCTGACAGTTTTATTTTGTTCTGACATGTTCTTCAATTTCTATTTTGTCAAATTATAAAAAATCTCTAAGCTTTGTAATATACTAGTTGTTAGATTCTATCTTTTTAAACACCTTAACTATTTTGTCTAAAATATAAAGCAGTAGGTTTATCTTGACTGTTCAACTATTCTATCACAATAGCTCATTAAGACATGTTTTATAACTATCTACATTTTTAAAGAACTGTGTTTTGCTTCTAGGCCCATGTCGGCAGTTGCAGCTTTGAACCAATCTACTGTGAAAACAAATGTGGCATGAAAGTACAAAGACGTCATCTCACTCAACACAAGGCAGCTGAATGCTCCAAACGTCTCGTTCCATGCCGCTACTGCAGCAAAGAGTTTGTGGCAGACACTTTGCAAACACATCACACAAAATGTGGTCGTTTCCCAGTGGCTTGTCCCAACAGGTGTGAGACGGCAATTTTGCCACGTGAAGACTTGGATCTACACCTCAAAGACAAATGTTCTTCTCTGGGCATGTCTTGTGCTTTCAAAGAAGCTGGATGTCGATTCAAGGTATGTTGCTTTTCTGTTGTGCAGCTGTCTTATCTGCTGCTCTCTTGTGTTTGAATAGGTGAAAAATATTTACTAAAAATATTAATAGTGCCAAAACCAGTAATTATGCTAATATTGCCTCACATGACTGAATCCTAATACTTAATTCTTTTTTGTTGTTTTTTCTTGGTAAAATGACCAAACAAGGAGTTTCTTACATTTATATATTAACTAATTTTTTTAATTTAAGATATTGAAAGTACATTCAGTTGAATTTTCTCAATTTTCAAGTTGAAATTCTCATTGTTTGGGGAAAACACACACACACACAAAGATAAGCTTCCTGTAATAAGATAATGTTTTCTCAAAAGTCCTGGATAATCAACATGCCTGTAATTTTATGAAATCATATAATTTGGGATCCATTCTCTAATAACGAACTCTAGAAACAAGTACTGAATTCCAAGACTACTGAATGTACTGCAATATTTTTTATAATTTCTCAAAAACAAATCCTTTTACATGTATGAAGAATTAATGAATCGTATTACTAGCACTTATTTCTTTATGAATAAGAACATTGATAAAATTAACATTTTATGTCTTTCTAGGGAAATCGTTATGCTTTAGAAAAACACTTGGATGAAAACACAAAGCAGCATTTAGTGCTCATGTGTAGTGTTGTCACCAAACAGCAGCACCAGATTACAAGCTTGAAAAGTGCTCTCTCACGATTATCACTCAATTATTCAGGTATGTAATGAATATAAAATTAATTCAAATAATAGATATCCTCACTATATTTTCTGCAAATAAAAGACTCTTCATAATATGTAGTGTAATAGTATACAGAATATGTTAGAAATATTGTGACTAAAATATATCTCAAAGAGTGAAAAACTGAATATAGAGTTCATAAAATGTCATTTTCTTTTTCTAGGCACTCTTATCTGGAAAATTAATGACTATGTGTCTAAGCTGGCAGAGGCAAAAACCAAAGAAGGAATGGAATTAATTAGTCCTCCATTCTACACTAGTCAATATGGTTACAAACTTCAGGTAATTTCATTCATTTTTTTTTTTCCATATTGCTGAAAGCAAGATAAACAAAAAGTATTTAAGTGTTTCAATTGGTAGTAAAGAAAGATATGGATCTTATCAGATGACAGAACATTGTTAAGAATAATTTTGTGAACTATGTGAGGGTTTCTGTTTTTTGTTCTTAAATCTTCATTAATTATTTACAGTGCTGATAAACTTCTAATTTTTTATAACTAAAAATTTGTGTTAAACAATGTTCAATATTTCAAACAACAAAATATTGTTTTAATTTTCTTAAACACTTTACATATTTGTGCTTCCATAGTTGACAAGTCACCTAAGATATTTCTTTTTATAAAACAGTTGGGCAAAACTGACAATAAAAGAAAATATCTGAACATTGACAGCAACTGCATAGGAAAACATAACTAAAACTGCTTCCCCTCTACAAATGCTGCTAATACTCTACAAATAATAATTATTGCTCATTATATATTTTTTTTTATGATTGCAGGCTTCCCTTTTTCTGAACGGAAATGGGGCCGGAGAAGGAACTCACATTTCTATCTACATTAAAATCCTGCCAGGAGAATATGACGCTCTTCTTCGATGGCCATTTTCTCACTCTGTGTCTTTCACATTATTTGATCAAGCTGTTCTACCAGAGAAAGTAAGTAAAATTGTCTCCTGTTTGTGACAGTGAATATATAATTGAGGTTAATTCTTGAAGGAAAATAAATATAAAATGAAGGTTAAACTAATAATGTTTTTTTTCTTTTGTTTTAGACTCTCAATATAATGGAGAGTTTCATCCCTGACCCTACTTGGAAAAACTTCCAGCGACCAAGCAAAGAACCAGATTCTTTGGGATTTGGATTTCCCAGATTTGTATCCCACGAAATGCTCAAGAAGCGAAATTTTATTAAAGATGATGTCATGTTCATAAGAGTGAAAGTTGATCCTAGCAAAATAGTAGCTGTCTAATCTGTGTACTCTAAACATATCCATTTATTTATTATGTCATAAGTTTCTCAGGTTAATCAACAGAACCATAAGTTGTATTTATCTGCAGCAAAACTTGATGGCAAAAAATAAGAAAAGTGAAAACAATACTTTCCAACTGCAAATGAATCTCTAACATTTTTGTATGCCACATGTACTTATAAATGGCCAGTGGTTATGGAAAAACTGATGAATTTTTTCCTTTTATTTTTCTGCTTTTTTTACTCTGAAGGAAACACTTATATTATTCCATTCATGTCATTCAAAAAGAAACTGAATGTATTATAAACATTTTTTTAAGTGGTAGCTTTTACCTGCTCCCATTGTGTAAATAATGTACATTCCATTATTTAATAGATTTCCAGTCAGTAACCTAGTAATTTATACATTTTCTAACTGTACTTCCAATGATTTCATTACTACTCAAGAAGTAGGTATTCTCGAAAACTCAAATGTACAGTAAGAAAAGTAATCAAGATTTGTCTTGCAAAATCTTCCCTTTCTGTGGTAGATATCATTAGCCAAAGATTATGTAAAGTATAAGTAATACAAACTGCACTTCTATAGTAATTATGTTAAGAGGCATTTTCTAGTTGTTAAGATAATCAGGGCTTAAAAGCACTTAAAGCTACTAAGTCCTGTCATAGGAGCTGGAAATAAGCCAAAGGGTGTAAAATAGACTTTGCATTAATTGCACAGTGAAGACTTGTCAATGCATTAGAATACATACACAATATTTTAGAAAACCTGTACATTTTACGGCATCCTCAGTACATAATTACTCAATCGTACAAGTACAAAGGACTGTCAAAATAAAGTCAGTGTATGTTCATGTTTTTATTAAATATATGTATAAATATTAAAATACACAACGTTTTCATTTCATCAATCCTCAATCCAATTCCTGAGACTCTAAAATATTACAAAATGAATCATAACTACTATTTTCACATACTTCATTTAAATGATACAAAGGAGCGACATTAAAATTCATTAAAATCCTTACTCATACATAGAAAAATTCATAATAACCAATGTTCAATACCATTTGATATTTTGTTTGATATTTAAATAATTGAAGTAACTACAAATTACACATACAATAAAAATTCCAAATGTATCTCGACTCACTGAGAAAATCCTTGTGTTCCCTGAGACTGGGTGGCACCTCTTCCCTGAAATAAAAAAATATTCTACATTTAATACATCAAGACCGACAATAAATTATAATACACATTATTCATCAATTTTTTTGTTAACTATAATTTAAAATATATGGTGGTTTAAAAAGTGATACCTCTATTTAAAAAATAAAAACCTTTTTAGAATGTGAAAAAACCTCTCAAAAATAATTCATTCATTAATTAAATTTATTGTCAAAAAAGTAGTTACAAATGGCATATAACCATGTGAGGACAATAAACTAATTTACTCTCCAGAAGCAAGCAAGGGATCATCCTATCAATTCTAATTAAGAGCCCCAAGGCAGAGATGGGTTGAACATTTCAGCACACATCTAAGATAAGAAGAGAAAAAACAGTTCACTGTGTTATAATATTAACAGAATTCCAACAAATTTGTATTAATAAAACACTAAAAAATTTATTTCACACATACATATTATCAAACTATAGATTATTCAGAAAATATTGTTTATAAATCGTAACTATTAAAACGACCAAGTTTGAGATTAATTATTTTTTATAGACCGCTGCCCCTTACAAGGGCCTAGAGAGCCTGCATACAAAATCTGCCTCTACCTGAAGGAAAACTGCGAAAGAAACCCAGACCAGAATCGAATATCCTATTCGATTAATCAATTTCAATTAAATTCCACTACTAACTGATATTTAATAAAAGATCAAATCTTTTTAAAATAAGTCAGAAGAATGGTGTAAATTGTTTTTTCTGCATTTGACAATTCCGCGCATAAAATAATTGAACACGGGATATGAGGTTTACTTATAAGCGATGACATAAGTGTAAATTTTAAAATAGAATAAGTATATAAGGGATTTTTATAACATATTGATTCACGACATATATTCTCTCTAATGAAAGGTTTTGATTTTAATGAAAGAAGTAAAAGGTTTGCCAAATAACACTACAACACAAATTATACTAATTATTGTTAAATTACTGGGGCTAGATCAGAAACACAAAACCACTCATAAATTTGGTGAATTGAAAATGGAGGTAAGCCATTGAATGCTCTTGAAAGATTTACTCACCCAAATTCCCTGGAATTTAATTTTTAAACTTGCACAAACATAGTAAAATTTCATTATTATTAGAATCTTGTCTTCTTAAATAAACCCTTTTACTTTGATTACTCTTTCACATTTGTCTAGTTTGAGTACATAATGGATGATACTAACTTGAAAATTGTAGCCACTGTTAGTACAGTGAAAATACTTGGAACAAAAAACACAATCCAGAAATTGATCAAAGATGAGTCAGTTAAACACAAGTGATAACATTTGAGCATTTTAAGAGTCAGAACTTCCAGTAGTAAATACAGTGTATGTCATCTATCATATCATATCCATGTCTCAAATAGAACCAAATGAATTTTTTGAAAAAATTTAGTCTGTTTGATCTATAATAATACCATAGTTATTAGAGCAACTTTTTAAGTACTTCATCAAGAAGAATCATTTTTTATTATTTGAAACCTCAGTATTAATAGGAAAATTTAGGAAATGCTCCATCGTTTCCATTCATCACATTGTTTTTCAGTAAATAGAGATTAAAACATTTCAGAATGTTCCAAGATTCAGTAATAGGATACATTTTGTCTATTTATTTGTATTTTGACATTTGGCTAAGACAGCTCTTTCTTCATTATTATTTTTAATAATCTGCACATTTCCTTCTAAACCTTCAGACAATTTGAAATGCTGTAGCTGCCTCAACTTAAAAGTTAGATTATATCAAACAAATCAATATCCTTCAGGTAGAGGCGGATTTACTTACAGGCTCAGGGTAAAGACTACTGATTTATCACAAATTTTACATGATTTAATAGCAATATTTTTGGAATAATTTAAATATTTTACAACCATAAGTATTCGTTAAAGAAATTTCTTTTATAATTCATTGAAAGAGATTTGTTAACATTCTGTTCATATTATAACAATCAGCTAGATATTTTATTCTTATTTAAGGGGAATACAAGTCATTTTGCCTAGGGATGTAGAAATGCTTATTCATCACAGCCCTGGTGGCATTGATTGGAATTGATGGGATGATTCCCTGTTTGCTTCCAGAGAGTAAATTAGCTTAGTGTGGTCATAAGCAGTTAGAAACTGCTTCTTTAACAAAAAATCATTCATATTATATTATTATCAATTTCTAGTAGATGTACACTTGGTGTTCTTTTTGTTCATTCATGCCAGAACAGACTTGATTGTCCAAGTTGAAGTCAATAAATATTCTTTTCCATTATTTTTAACAAGGTCCAGCAGAACATATTGGGGAACCTCCACAACAACGTCTTTAGTTCTATTACATATCTGCGTCTAAGAGTGAAATACTTGAATTATACAAAAAATTCTAATGAGAAAGATGAAAAGTATTTTGCTTTTGTTTATCTCAATGAAATCAATCTAAATGTAATCCTTCATAACTGGAAGAATAATAATGTATATATTAACAAAATAATGCTATTTTCACTTTATTAATTATTTTCAAGCTGGCATTACATTAACTAGAAATAATACAACTATACTAAAATCAAGAAAATGGCAACTTAAAACAAAATCTTTTCTATATATGGAATACGTGATTGTTTGTTGGTGTTATTAAAGATTAAATTAAGACAACACAACTTAATTTAATCTAAAATCTTTTCTTGGACCTAAAGAGTAAAAAACACAATAAATAACACTGAATTACATATCGAATACTTAATTATATTTGATATTTTAAATAAAATTGGGGAGACCTGTATGTTAAATTTTCTGTTATGTTACCTATCATTTAAGAGATAAAAGATTATAATTAATACTAATAAAGAATACTGAAAACTACATATCAAGCAAGGAAGAGTTATCTTCCAGTTCAAAAGAAAATTGGTATGAAAAGTGTACCTCTTGTTTAATAGTTAAAAAATAACAAATGAACATGTAATACAGCTTTTTATTGTTAAATTACCCCAACCCATGGTTTTGTCCATGGAAAAACATAGATTGAACTGGTGAATACTTATACAATACCTTTTGCAACCTATACAGCTGATCCAGTGCATCAGGTAAAAGAGGTCTCATGCTATTTATTTCCATTAAAGTAAGGTGATCCAGTCTAGCATGAATGGCATTAGTCTTAATAATTTGATCCACCGATACACGTAATTTTGACATGCGAATATCCCAGATGTCCTGCAGATGCAAAAAAAAATACAACAATTATTACCTGAAAAACGTTACCTATGAGCGTAACGCACAAGTCGTCATATCAATCGACTACCAACCTTTAATATAGTGCGAATCTGGTCGCACTGCGGAATATCGTCTGAGGCAACAGAAAATAATAAATGAGCCTCTACCATGTAATGCTCGCTGGGCATTTTCGTGAAAAGCCTGAGAATCAGCAAAGGTTTAAGATGTAAAACGACGCTAAATTGAAAAAAGAATTGGAGAAGAATAAAAGATTTTCTTTACCTGCTCGTAGTTTCATCTTGTTTAACTCGTTCGAGATCTTCAGTAGTCATCCAATCTGGAGGTATAATTCGGCATTTCTTGCGTTGTTTCAAGCTCATCGCTAACCAAATCGGTACCTGCACGGGCAAACCCGCACGGAAAGGGCCTACATCCCCGGATATTAAGTAAATTATTTGATGATTGAAGTTCGGAACAATCTTAACGAGTTGCTTTTCCGCGATAAATTCTGTTTCCGCACAATTCATATTTTAAACGACAATTTGCTTCCAATAACAAAGTTCGGCTCCAGCAATCGCATTCCACATTTAACCAAACCCGTAAAGCGCGCGAAAATAGATGACCGTACGAGAAAACGATTGCAATTTGTGCTGGTGTTTGCAGCATGGTCTGCCATCTAGTGGCATTCGCGAGAAATGAAGATGAGAGGCTTGGAGACTTTTCACAACATACCTCTTTTTAACTTCTGTTTTCCCAATTATTCAAAACGAAATGATGGTCTGTTGTCATTGCTGAAAGGGGGAGGATTCTGTTTCCGAACTCCCATCATCCTTTTTTGCTTGAGAGCCTAGCTAGAGAATCATGCTAATTAATGTCAAGTAATAAAAATGAGTTTAAATGTTTTTTATTTCACATATTTCATTGATTTGCTTTTCCGTAATGAATATTGGATAATTTTGAAGTTAGGATCGCATTTGTAAAGGGCCTTGGTTGAAAGTTGACATAAGATGATGTAAATACTTTGACGTGAAAAACAATTATATTTTTCGTTTTCATTCTGAAAAAGCTCCTTATTTCTGTTTTGAACCGTTCATTCTGTATTTCTTCCGAAGGTGATTTTTCTATTACGTAATCTTCTTGATTGCTTGCTATTGAGCATAATTCGTAAAACATTCTTCATTTTAACTTAGGTAAAAACCGAACTGGTACACAATTCGATACACTGGTGAGGCAAATAATTTTTGACTCGCAAAGTATGTGGAAACAATTTTACAAACAAGACTCATATATACATTTGAATTTATATAAAATGTTTGTACGTAACAAAACAGTTTTAATATTTGTAAACAAACTGCTGACATGAAGAGGCGATCGATAAGACCATGTTGTAAAATCAATTTCTCCATGCAAAGAGTTCCCGAAGCAAATTTACCTACGACCTCTCACAATTTTTTTAAAATTGCATTTCAATTAACAAACATTCACGTGCTCGTGTACATATTGGTGCTTGCACGAATGAATTTTAGGAATAAAAATGTTTTAAAAAATCGAATGAGCTACTCAAAATGTAAACTTTTTCACATTGTAATTTGAAAAAAAAAATCACTAACAACCTATGTGCAATAAGCCCTTTTATCATTTGTACATATGAAGGACTTCTTGTAAAAAAGTTACTAGTGAAATTCCAACTCTCATCGTTTTGGTCATGCTGCTGAGGTCGTTCTCAGAATAATGTCCCTGTCGATCGATACCTGTCTCTGTCGTACATTGCTTATTGTCTAAGACGACTCTAGATGGCAGCACACTTTTCCCGATAACACAGGCACTAAGAAAAATTGGTATGTTCCAAATACTTAACATATCCAAAATTGCTCTATCACCCCCAGTCTTTCTTTAATCAATAGTTTATGCGTTAATGGGTGGTTTCTCGCGATTTAAAAAATATGGAGGGTAATGGAGCATTTCTGCCCCAGAATCAAATTCATTGCGTAGGGATGTACAAGTCTAGTCTTTGGAAAATACCATTTCCTTTTTCTTTTTGTGTGCCTGCGTAATCAAGTTAAATTAATGTCAAACTTCAGTTTATAACTATCCACGGAGAAAAAACGCACACTCCTTGCAATTCCTTGCAACGTTATATTGTTAAAATACGAATGAAGACACACTCGATACAAAACACATTTCAGAGGAACAGAGTGCTACAGTTTCGTTGTAGCGGAAATATTTTACGGAATGCTTCGCAACTGTCTGGAAATGTTTTGCTCACCTCAAATTCTTTCTCAGACAGCGGAAGCCTACATATGAACCTTTTGTTAAATGAATAATGTGTACCGTAGTGAATTTTTTTCAAAATTCTTTATTACTACAATTTCTTCTCCAGCAACACAAAGTTTTTAACATAAACAAATAGCATTTTTTCTCTAAAAGTAAACGCTGTTAATTTTTTTTCTCAAACACCATAACTAACCACCAGAATTATATAAGTACAAACGCGTCATTTGAGGAACAACTATGGAATTTTGGAGCTCTTATCAGACAATAACATTCTTACGAATACTACAATAGTTGTAGTATTATGACAAATTTCATTTCGAGACAATGACAAATAAATAGAAATATGTTTCATACGAATTTATTTAATGCGGTGGAGGGGGGAATAAATATTTTGCAGGAAGGATCCAAATTTCATAAGCTATTCGAGAGGCACCACAGGGAGTTTCATTTCCTATGTGACTACTAAAGATACGCGAAATAATCTGGACGGGAAGTTACCCTACGCTTAGGGCAAGTGTCTTGCTAAAGCTACTCGCGCACTGGGACGTCAACGGATGGACAGACGTCCCGACATTTTAAAAGTGCGGAAGGTTGCGCGCATTGGTACGGAAATTCCGGAATACTCCATCGCGTAGAGCATTAGGATCCGTGTGTTACCTGCTCTCCATTCTATTCTGATTACTCAACACAATCGAAGTGGCGAATACCTGGTCTTTACGAGTGTCCGCAGTCATGAATTGCTAATGAGTCTTCTGGAAAGTTTCACAAGCCTCCCGACACTCCAAAACTTTTTCCTCTGGGAACTTTTCGCAAACGGCGGCAAGTGGGTTCATAAAAAAAAAAGTAAAGCAATGGAAAGAACTTATCGGGAATACGGGACGGCGGTGCCGATCGTCCAAGAGCGTGCGTAGCTTTTACTGTGTTATAATGCCCTTCCACGAGGTCGAGCGTCCAATCACCGTGTATACCTTCCCAGGTTTTTCAGGTCGCCCTACAAAAACAAAAGCAAAACAGTACCCTTACTCTACACACCTGAATATTTGTTTTTGAAAAGAGTAATTCACGAAATGAATCAAACGTACCACGTTCTTTTTAGTTATGATTTAAATTATTTTATCATATTTAATAAAATTCACAACATTTAAATGAAAAAATGAGGAGAGCAACAAAATTTTATTTTACTCGTGCGAAATAATTTTTTTAGCCTCTTTGATTGAAAGTTCTTTTACTGTCCCTCTCAGAGTCTCGGTGTTTAGTATGATTTGGTCGCTTCATTATAGTTCTCTGAAAATCCGCTAGAAAGCGTTGCCTCCTTACTTGCGTTGAGAATACCTCTTCAAGTGTTCTGCTGTTCTGGCACTCAAGCAATTGGTTGCGGTTTCACTTGCGTACGGTGGAATCGACAGGTCTCGTCAATCGCACCGATACCCATCCATTTCCGTTCGATTCTCCCCAATAGGAAGGAGAGAGGGAAGGGCGTGGCCATATTGGAAGATGCTACATCCCTAGTAAGAGAGCATCGACCCTTCACAAGCTTGAAAACCAGAAAAGATAATCAATTACCCAAACGTTTTTCGAATGTCTCTCTCTACCCATTGAGTGCGTGTATATGCGACTGCTTGCTTGCTCGTCAATTCTTTCTTTGCTCATTGTGAGATTTAATACGATCTTTCCTTTCAGGAAGAGTTTATAAGAGATTCATGCATTGTAAAGGTTGTTTCATGTATTTCAATGCTATATAATATTTCCAGTAACGGTAAGGTGGCGATCATATGTAATAATTATCAAGTCCAGTTTACTAATTTTATTTCAAATACGCATTTAATAGTAAAATGATAATTAATTGAAGATTTCATACGATGAAACTGCATGTATTCGCTTAATCTCTTTTCTTGTTGAGACTTTCCTGGCTACTCAAAATTTCTTCAATGGTAGATTAAACAAAACTTAACTTAACAGGCCACGTTTCTCAGTCATCCGATAAGAAAATGATTAACATAATCTGAATTGTGGTTCAATACTGAAGTGAAATGACTTCTCTCCACTTCGAGTACGAGAGGTGTGAAACTAGCTAAGCTTCTAGCCGATCGCCCACCTTTAAATGTCTTTCATGAACGAATCACTAAGTCAATAGAAAGAACTGGAGCTACTTAATTACAGCTCTCATCCGAAGGGATGAAACAGCATGCCTCTGGAGGAAGAAAATGGCGTAAGAGGTCATGAACTCAAATTAACAGATTTGCACCTGCCACGTATTCTGAATTTTACGCCGTCCTCTCCACCAAGCAAACAGGACAAGAGAAGAGGTGTATCAACGCGGCCGGTGTCTCCGCGTGTCTCACCTGTTGCTGGTGCATCGGAGGCGGAGTATCAGTATGAGATGCCCCTCCCTTTTCCCCCATTCAGCGACTCGAACCACACATTCAAGGGGCCCTTTTCCAGATAAGTGGGATGGGTTTTTCTATAATATATCACTATAATCATTTACTTTACTGGGAATTCTTTTAACATTAATCCAGCACTAGCGAATAGAAATTCACATTTGTTGTGATAGCTCTAAATTTTAATAGCAGCATAAGAGATCGAAAGATCTTATTAAGATTGCAATCATAAGTGTAAAATAATTTTTGCAATACAACAATAGTTAAACTCAATTTATATACCAATAATGATAATATAAGTATTGTTTACATTAAGAATCTATTCTCCATAATATGACTTTCTATAATTTTTCTATAACATTTTTCAAACGTTGGGAGAACAAATAAACCTATGCTGTCAGAATTAATTTTTGATGCGGAATGACCAGTATGAGAAAAATAGATAATTGTATTCGGAATTTCCTCGTCATACATTACAATATGAAACCATTTTAGTATAATACTAAATATAAAAAATACTTTTAAAATGAAGAAATAATTTGTTCAACTTCTAATTAATTTGTTCAACTTGAATTAATATAAATTTATTGATGAGAATCAAAATATCGCGTTACAAATAAATAAATATTACCCATTAGTTTTATTCGTCGGGCAACATTTTCCCTGACATCATCCCGTTCCGTTCTGATCGATCGAAATTGTATTGTAAAATGCCCGCGGTCTAAGAGATATTGGACAGAGCTAGTCTATAATATTATTATTGTTATATAATAACAATACATAAAGTTATATATTGTTATAAAATAACAATAAGAAAAATGTGAACAATAATCCAATGGAGTCCGTCTCCAGGTCGAAGTAGTAGGAGCTGTTCTGACGTCATTGATACGTCGTCATATGTAGTTTGACTGACCTTTTATTTTTTCATCGTGTTCATTGATAAGATAATCAATTTTGAATCACCAGCTACTTGCGACATAATGACATCATGGACTTTATAGTGAACTATTGCAAACAAGGTCAACTTTTACCAAGAATAGGAGACATGTTCACACAACTGTTTCGAAAACAAACAGCAAGAATTTATTAACAAACATTTTTTAACGAACATTATTAATAACATTTGTTAATTTTTGAAGGTTCTGAGCGCTAAACATAACTTAAGTAAATTAATGTTTATTTAAATCATATATTTTAAAGGAATTTTTAAGTCATAAGATAGCACAGGAAAGACTTAACTCATTTCCTATACTAACTTGAGGAAATGTTGAAACCCAAAAGTAATATTTGAAGCATGCACCTCACCAAGGACGCAGCTCAGGACATCCCGAAAATCTTTATGTCTTAATGATGCAAGTATAGTTTATCTGTACAAAATAATGTTATTTGATGATAAGAATTAAACAATTGATTAAATTTAAAATATTTTAAGAACAAATAACTTAAATGTCAACATCAATTAATTTGGCAAGAAGTCTGGGTCCTAGAACTGGTCCAAGAATATTGATTTTTAAAATATATGACGGTTGTTTTAAATCGTGGGGGTACTAGAAATTACGAGATGTGTCGTAGACAAAATTTTAAGTTTTCTTCTCGCTCTTTATATTATAGTAACCATAACTCCCATTATTCTTATGATGAACATCTAGTCATTCGAAATGACATTCTACATGGTTTCCTTACAGAAGCATTTTATAAGAAGTCGACTACAGATTTTCCATTACAATCGTGAGAATCGCTTTGATGCTGGATCCAAATGAATACTCGAAGTGAGCTGCGCAGACCCATGCAAGATGCGGTCGTCCTAAGATTAAAACCGAAATAAATAACATATATAAGATAAATTTTGGCCATTGTCGTCCGCGATTGTCGAAGTATTTTTAAGTATGACCCACTCATTACTAAATGCTTGGAGTTTTATTGAAGGTGTTGTGTTTTATATTGAAAATGATTACGGGAGCTGGATGCCCAGGACCGGCGTCCCACACGACCGCATCAGTCGCAAATAAGTCACAGCAACTTCAATAAAGCTCACAGCATTTAGTAATGCATGGGCCATTCTAAAAATACTTTGACGATTGTGGTGGTTGACAATGTCCAAAATTCATCATCTTTCTTTCCCTTTTAGTTTCACGACGATCGCTGAAGCGATTCTACGATCTCTGCCGCATAGTCAAATATTGTACTTTTGTAATTCTTCGAATTTCTCAGACCTGCTGTCGAGATAGGGTGAGATAGTGACAACACTGATACTGAAGTGATTTACCCTTGGCGCCCACAGGACTAATTATATTTATAATCAATTACAGGAAGTACCCCAAAACTCCATAAGATTGCAGGGGAAGGACGCCAAACGCAGACCTCGCCATCCTTGGAGCGACCCTGGAGGTGACGTAGGCAGATTATCTCCTCCAGAATAAATTTGTCTGCTGACCTGATTTAAAGACAATATTTTCTACATTCGCTTATGCCAAAGATTATCATTTAATATTTCACTAGGGCTCTAATGACCTTGATGTTATCAAGCCCTAAAGCCCCAATTTTAAAAAATTAACTGTACTTATGCTTAAAGAATATGCTTTATCATAATTTGGTTAAAAGTGCTTTTCATGAAATTACTAACAACATTTTTTATACTTTCAGCTGTGTATTAAAAAATTAAATGGATATATTTGAAGTGATAATAAGATGTTTTTGTAAATGCCTTAAACCTGCAAAAAAGGATACAATTGGTTAAAAACCTATAGAATTAAGAATACGTATAG
This sequence comes from Laupala kohalensis, assembly GCA_002313205.1. Classification (NCBI taxonomy): domain Eukaryota; kingdom Metazoa; phylum Arthropoda; class Insecta; order Orthoptera; family Trigonidiidae; genus Laupala; species Laupala kohalensis. The sequence goes on along the minus strand of NNCF01125919.1, from coordinate 906,733 downwards.
GAAGTGTAAAAACATTTCATTTAGAAAGAATACCAATTTATTTTACATTACTAATTTAATTTTTCACAGAAGCTGTATTTTTCTATAACAATTTTCTTAGTTTCAACTGCATCTTTGAAAATCTGTAAGGTTTTCTGTATATCTCAGTGTTTTGCATCATATATCTCTGATCTATGTTTATTTAATAAAACAACTAAGTATATTTTCATATTGTTCAATACAAAATATTACAATTAACAAATTTCAAAAAATTATATTTAAATAGTTATTTTTCACCTTACCTCGCAATTTACTTCCCTTCGTCATATTTTGATCTACTGAATATATATTCGCAATATATTATTTAACATCTGAACTTATAACTGCAAAACACTTTTATATGGAACCTGAAAAATTGTATTTCTACTTTTTTAAAGATTTCATTCGATAAATTTTCCACATTTTTTGTTTCATTCACATAGCACCAAGTATATTCTTCTTTAATTGAGTTTTTGGTCATTCAAAGGAAAGACTCCATGAGCGCCTGGGAACGTGGTCCGATGCTCTTTTGTCACTAGTTGGCGGAGGATAGTCGAGAATCATATTGTGCTTTAGCGAATGAGAACATTCGCTTTCGTTTTTATACGTACCCAATACTCGTACAATTCTGAATGATAGTAATTGTTTGATATTGTCCAATAACGTGAAATTAATGACGAATACAATAACTAATATTGTTGCAAAACATGGTATGGATTCGACGCATGTGTTGTCACGATTTGTCCAATATTAACCTTAAATTTTTTTATAAATCCGAATCTATATTTTTTACTGTATTATAACAGTGGTAGTACAATATGTTCGTCCAAATACTAAATAAAGTTCCATGAAATTATCAGAGTACAAAGTTGAATTATGTCTCTCATTCCTGTTGCTTAGGCCTATCTCTCTCCAAATGGCAAGATACATTCTCAAGTTTTACCCTTGTGTTAGTATCAGAAGCTTAACCAAAATCCTTAGAATAATCCTGTTTATTTTTGTTGAAACCTCATATTTGTAGACGCTGTAAATAATCTTTGAAATAATATATGAAAAAGAAGCTTTGAAACTGCAGAATAGTATAAAACACTTACTTGAGGGGACTGTTTAAAATCGTCTTAATCTGAAAGTCTTTAGACGCCAATTACACTTTTGATACATAATCAAATGACAAAAAAAGAAGGAAATTGTATGAAATAAAGGTCACATTAGAGTAAGATTTTGATAATGTCACATTATTCATTTGCAAATTTATAGAATTTTGTGTAGTCTCTATATAGACCTCTGACATCTATCATTTTTTTCTTCAAATTTTCTTCTTGATCCATAATTTCTATATCCTCCCATTTCATTTTCTGATCTTCATTAATACAATGGTCAAGTATTACACTACTTTTATCATTCTCGTTAACATTCTTTCTAAAAACATTAATTGTCAAAAAGCACTAGCGGCAGTTGGACAACAGTTAGGGATTTTCGCCGACCTTCCAACAGCTGTCACCCATCAAAAACACATGAACCATCCCCTCTCTTGTCACAAAATAGGTTTAGCGTGTTAGAGGACATGTACCATTTCCCCCCTCTACCCATCCCAACCACTTCATTCTCACTATCCTATTCCGCGCACAAACCTGTTAACCATTCTCCCCACCAACCCCGCACTTGTCTGCGCAGGCGTCCAAAAACATGTAAAATTGTAGGCCCCAACACTGTCAAAGACAACACTTCTAGGCAAAAATCTAGTGTTTTAATTTTAGCTGATACCCATGGCTCCCAAATTCCTCCATCATAGTGGAATTGTTCCTAGCCATTTCTCTGTATCCGGTTTCTTTAAGCTAAACGCTCGTTTGACTGAAGTTATTAAAGAACTGGACACCCACACGGAAAAACTCACAGAGCGGGACACAGTAATTATTAATGGTGGGCAAAAAGATTTAAATTTGGGTTGTCAGTTCAACCCTAATGAATATATGCAAAAACTCAACCACGCCTCCGAACGCACTAACATCATACTTCCTAGCCTGCCTCCACGCTACAACATGCCACACTTGAACAACAACGCAAATTAACAACGCAAACATCGCTCTAAGACAGCACCTGGCAGACATAAAAGTCACATTTGTTGATCTGCAATCCCACCTTTCTGCCAAGGACTTTACCCGGCACGACCTTCATCTGAGACCGTTTGGGAAACAACGCTTCGCTTCTCTCTTACTACACACCTTATCTCACCTCCTACACCTACACCAAATCCACCACCCACCCCTATTGCTACCTCGTCACTTTCTCCATTTCTCCCATCTCTTTTCCTGTCCTTGACCTGTCTCCGCCCCGCATCTCAGATCTTCCGTCCAAATCAGTTTCACCTGCCCCAACCCCGACTCCTTACGGAACCAAACACGGTTACAACTTGCGGTCGAGAGTTCGATGTGTTGCTCGAAGATGCCAATTAAATATAAATTCTCCTGAACCATCTGAATTAATTGCAACCCTCGAAAAAATAAAATAAATATCTTACTCGTACATCATAATGTTCAGTCGCTTTCCAACAAAGTAATAGATATCGAAATTCTTTTACTAGACTATCCATTTGATTTGTTATGTCTAACAGAGCATTAGCTTTCTGATAATGACATAAAAAATACTTTTATTTCAAATTATTCTTTAATTAGTTTTTACTGTCGACAAAATTTCAAAGGTAATCATCCTCACGTCGTTACATGTATCTACGTTAGAAATGACATTTTATCCTCTCCACTGTTAGGTTACGAGAAATTCTGCTTGGATGGTTCGAACTCTCTGCAGTACATTTGATCGATAAAGGCGTTGTAGTTTTGTGTATTTACAAACCTCAATCAGATATTGAAATATTTTTTCTAAATTTCGGAATCGTATTAAAACGTCTATCACAGAAATATATGAAATCTATTGTTATCTGTGGCGATTTCAACATTGATTTCCTCAGTGAATCGGATTCCGCGCACAATCCCAAGAATCGGTTCAATAATCTAATCAGTTCCTTCAATCTTGTTACTACGATAATCGACCCCACTCGCCTCTCCGGTTCATCTCAAACATTGCTGGACCAGATAATTGTCAACAATATACTCATATATACTTCTAAAGTATTTAAACTGGGGTATAGCAACCACTTTGCACGAATAGTAACGATTGAAGATAAATTAACACCATGAAATATCCTCTACAAGATTACTAGACAGTTCAACGAAAAAAATTTAACAATTTTTAAAAACCTTTTACGTCAGGAAACGTGGGATGACGTGTATAAATGTGAAAGCACCAACAATAAATTCAATGGGTTTTTTTCTCAATATTCTTGAAGTATTACAACCCTTATATATCCAAATCAATGTCCTCCAATTATATCCACCCACGTACCCAATTCTATGTTCACTTCCCAAACTAAAGCCAGTGAAGTCATGAGAATCATCAGCTCATTAAAAAACAAATTTTTAACAGGCTAAGATGATATACCTGAGTTTATTGTTAAATTTTCGTTCCATGCTATATTAAATCCACTCATAAATATTTTTAATAGTTCTTGATCGGAAGGGGTGTTTCCTAAAATATTTAAGAGAGCTAAAGTGAAACCTTTACACAAGAAAGGAAACAAACTTAATATTGGAAATTACCGACCAATATCTCTACTACCCACTTTCTCAAAAATCCTAGAAAAATTGTTCTATAAGCGTCTTCTAGATTTTTTATCAAAATATAACATTCTCTCTGACGATCAACACGGTTTTAGGAAATCCTTTTCCACTACAAGCGCCATATTTTCCTTCTTAAACGATGTTACCACATCTCTAGACAGTGGAGAAAATCCTCAGGGTGTTTTTCTTGACTTATCCAAAGCATTCGATGTCATCGATCACGGAATTCTCCTTACCAAATTGCATTCTTTAGGCATTCGTGGACTTCCACATCAATGGCTAACTTCTTATTTAAAAGATAGATATCAACAAGTAGAAATATCCTATACTAAAAATAAAATACTTGAGCGTTGTCTTTCAGAAACAAAGCCACTTACTTGCGGAGTACCCCAAGGATCAATTCTCGGCCCTATACTCTTTTTATTGTATGTGAACGACATGTCATCATCCACATCAGATTGCAAAATGGTTCTTTTTGCTGATGACACTAATTTACTATGTAAACACGCCAATGCTCAAAAAGTTTTGTCTAACCTTTCGACTTGGTTCCATGCAAATCGTCTCATTGTAAACACTGACAAAACAGTGTCTATGTCATTTCACAATAGTATCACAAAATCTTTACCCCAGGTTTCTCTTTCTTTAAACGGAACACAATTAAAAACTGTTACAAATACAAAATTCTTAGGTCTCCATATTCAAGACAACCTCAAATGGAATTGTCACATTGACAATCTTAATTCCCAATTAAGCAAATTGTGTTACGCATTCCGAATCTTAGTTAACGCAGTTAGTCCACGTATTTCCCGTTGCGTATATTTTGCAAACGTTTACTCCCATTTACGTTACGGCATTACCTTCTGGGGTAATTCCGGTCAGAGTATTCAAACTTTCAGAATTCAGAAGAGGATAGTTCGGATAATTTGTAAATCTCACCCCCGAAACTCTTGTAAACCTTTATTCAAGGAATTAAATATCTTAACACTTCCCTGCATTTATATTTATGAAACGGTCGTGTTTGTTAAGACCGAATTACTGAAGTGCCACCCTTGCTTTATACGAAACAGTCTCGTTCACGAACACTATACACGCAATAGTAGTAATATTCATCGCCCTAGAGTGTCAACCACTCTTTGCCAAAAGGGACCATACCATTCGGGAATCGTTCTATATAATTCCCTGCCCAAGAATATAAAAGATATTATGAAATTGAATATCTTCAAATCCGCGGTTAAAAACTACCTCCTGCACCAGTGCTTCTACACTGTAAAAGAATTTATTGATTTTAACAAAAGTTAAATTCGTCTTGTGCTTTATCACGCCATTGCTGTAGTACTTTTTAAACAACTTATAACAATTTCAAAAACTATTTTCTTGCATGATTGTGTTGTCTTATGGCTCATATTAATTTAGTTTTATGTGTACTCAACATTGGCACGTTTGTGTACATAAATTCTGTAGCCCCATCCTGGCCCGGGTTTTTCTCCGGTTTTCCTTCGGGTAGAGGCGGATTTATCATACAGGTTCTCTAGGCTTTGTCTAGGGGCGGGTCTATTGTAACAATAAATCGTGAATTTAGTGTTATTTCAATTTTTAAGCACTATACTCAGAATAATCTATAGTTCGATAATAACTTACATGTAATTTTTTGCTTAAAATTACAAACATATTGACATTCTATTAGTATTATAACTCGCAGCTAACTTTTTATCTTATCTAGGAATTTTTGCTGAATTTTTTGAATCCGCCTCTGCCTTAGGGCCCTTGATCGGAATTGATGGGATGGTCCCTTGCTTGCTTCCGGAGAGTAAATTAGTTTTTTTTCCTCCACGTGGTCATACGCAGTCTGTACTGTTTTTTGACAATAAATTTATTATTATAAAAAAATTATTATTATAACTCTTGCTTTCCTATAAAACGCAAGTTACTTAAAATAAACAATCACAATTGATGGATAACTCAAGGGATTAGAATTTCTTCCAAAAACAAACGTCATTTATATTATCTTTCAAAACTCAGCAACCAACCACCCGAATTTCATGATTATTTCCGTAAATATAAATCCATTCTCAGAAAAGTGATCTATGTAGCTAAAGTAATGGAAAATGACACACAGATAATAGAATCGAACAACCGGATTAAAACCATTTGGAATATTATAAAAAAATTCACATCCCCTTCAGAAAATCGCCAAGAAAACATTTCCCTACTAGACGATGGCAAAATTGTATCAAATCTAAAGGACATCGCAAATTTGTTTAATTCTTATTTCTCACAAATAGGTAAAATATAGAAATCAGTAACTCAAAACCAATGTCCACCAAATACATCCACACACGTACCGCATTCTATGTTCACTTCCGAGACTAACTCTAGAGAAGTTATGAGTGTCATCAGTTCTTTAAAAAATAAGTATTCAGAAGGGATAGATGATATACCTGAATTTATAGTAAAATCTTCCTCGTACGTTATAAGAAATCCACTCACTCATATTTTCAATAGCTCCTTGTCAGAAGGTGTGTTTCCTGACGTATTTAAAAAAAGCTTAAGTGAAACCATTACATAAGAAAGGAAATAAACGTGATGTTGGAAACTATCGACCCACATCATTATTGCTAACTTTCTCAAAAATCCTGGAAAAACTCTTTTAGGCTTCTTAACGCATAATAATATTCCCTCAAACGATTAGCATGGTTTCAGGAAATCCTTTTCAACTAACAGCGCCATATTTTCTTTTCTAAATGATGTAACCAATTCCCTTGACCGTGGAAATAATTCACAAGGTATTTTTCGAAAGCATTCTGTGTAATCCATCACGAAATTCTTCTCATAATTTTTTTTAATGGCTCGTCAACAGCAAGGTCATTAGAGCCCATTCTTCTCATAAAACTGCACTCATCCAGCATTCGTGAATTGCCACATCAATGACTAGCTTCCTACTTGAAAGATACGCATCAACAAGTAGAAATTTCCCATGTTGAAAATAAAGTATATCAATATTACCTTTCAGAAACAACGCCACTTGCTTGCAGAGTTTCTCTTGATCCAATAGTAGGTACTATCCTCTTTTTATTGTACATAAATTATATGTCATCCACCACGCCCGATTGCAAAATGGTTCTCTTTGCTGATGACACAAATCTATTATGTAAACATGTCAATGCGCAAAATGCTCTATCTAACCTCTCGTCTTGGTTAAATATCGTCTCATCGTTAATACTGATAAAACAGTATCCATGTCATTTCGCAATAGAGTGACGAAGTCTCTTCCTCATACATTCCTTTCGTTAAACGGAACCCTAATAAAATCAGTCAAGATAACAAAATTTTAGGGCTTTATATTCAGGGAAACCTCAAATGGGATTACCATATTGATAATTTGAATTCCAAACTAAGCAATATATACTATGCATCCCGAATTTTAGCCAACGTTGTTAGTCAACATATATCTCGCTGTGTGTATTTTGCAAATGTATATTCTCATTTGCGGTACGGCATTATCTTCTGGAGCATTCAAACTTCTCGAATTCAAAAGAGAATAATTCGGATTATATGTGAATCTCACCCCCGAAATTCACGTAAACCTTTATTTAGAGAATTAAATATTCTCCCTCTCCCTTGGATATACATTTACGAAGTAGTCGTGTTTGTTAAGACAGAATTATTAAAATCCCACTGCTGCTTTAGAAGAAATAGTCTAGTTCACGAACACAACACTATAATAAAGTTCATTTTCATCGTCCTGGCGTGTCAACAACTCTTTGCCAAAGAGACCCTTATAATTCAGGAATAACTTTTTATTGTTCCCTTCCCAAAATCTAGAAGATATAAATAAATTAAATCTCACAATTAATAAATTAAATCCGCGGTTAAAAGCTTTTTAATGTACTATTGCTTCTATAATGTGAAATAATTTACAGATTTTAATAAATGAAGTTAATGAGAGTTTCAATTTCCTAATAAATATTGTTTTCCGTATGACTTCGGATGATGTGATGTTAATATCTCTTATAACTTATCACGCCATTGTTATTGTTCTCTACATATTGATTAAATTGCCTTTTCATGCTTGTTGATTTTTCTCCCTTTGTTTATTAATAGTTTATTTCCAACTGTACGCAACCTTGGCACGGTTGTGTGCATTACCTCTAGTGTATCTCGGTCCGGGTTTTCCTCCGGGTAGTGGCGGATTTTCCTTGGGCGGGAATCACATTAATACTTGTTTTATTAATCTCGAATTTTTACTTCACTAATATCTACAATTTATTTTGAATAGTAAATGGATAACAGTAGGTATTTATTAAATAATTTCTTTTGTAAATATTAAATACGCCACTACCCACGGACCTTTGACCTGAATCAATGGGACGGTCCCTTGCTTGCTTCCGGAGAGTAACTTAGTTTATTGCCCCCCACGTGGTCATACGCAGTTTGCAACTGCTTTTTTTGACAAAGTTTATTTATTGTAATCTTCACACACATTTTTTTCAATTAATTTTTACCTTTTTCCTTTGTTATAACACAACCCAATATTTTCTTGTTTTTCCCCTTTTTATATTTTTCCTTTCCCAAACAATTTACAAAGCTTTCCTGTCTGAAACATTTTGATTGTTCAGAAATACTGCATTAACTTTTTAATTCTGATTCTCCAGTATTTTTTAAATATTAAAAGTCCTCTTATTTATGTTTTTATTAAGTGCAAATTTGATATTTATAACTTTTATACGCTCCAACCCTCCCATTTCTACCATAAAATGTCACAGATTTTGGATAAAGATGCAGACTTTATGCAATATATTATTACCACAAGAACATGAACACTATTAACACATTTTTATAAAATTTTAAAGTGATGTTTAACCGGAATGGATTCCACCAGAAAGCCACCTCGAACAATACTGGGTACTTATAACTATGTAAGGAAAAACTATTTGTATTAATTAATTAGGTTAACAAATGTGTAAAAAATTTAGTTCCATAACAAAATCTAACTAAATGAAATTATACTACAGAATTGAGTTAGGATTTGTCCCTGCACAAGATCATATCAAGTTATTGTGATTGCAAAGAGGTATTTTATAAGATGACAGTTTGTATAAGAGTTTTCAAAGGAAAAGGATTTTTTTGTTAACTGTGTTGAAAAGTTGACAGTTTATATGTTTTCAAAACAAAAGTTTTGTTTTTTAACTGTGTTTAAAATTATTATACACCTGAAAATGACATTTCATGAGGTTTTAAAGGAAATGTTTTAAATTTGTCAAATGTTTAAAAAGTTTTATGCACCTTAAGATATGCATGGTTGCAATGTTGTGCATTTAAATTTTAATGTAATGAACAAGTAGTTGGAAAGTGTTTTATAGAATAAATAAGACACCATTTCATATTTTCTAATAAGTAGGCAAGGTCATCAAAACAATATATGATGGAAAACCACAAGGAAAAATAGAAATAAATTTAAGAAGAATATTCAATAATTTATTTTACCTTCTCTACAGCATAATAATGGATTAAACGAATGACAATAAACACGAATTCCCATTAAAGCTTACTCTATTACTCAATGATACAAAAATAAATACATGTAAAATTCAATTTTGAGATTTCATTATTTCATATTCTAGATCTTGTGATTTACTAAATTTCAGCAAATCACATTTTCTACCTCAAAATATTGGGGACAATTTGACCATTAGAAGGCCTAGTGGCAAGTGCCCATTGGATCATCATATGATATCATCTTGAAACACTGTAATATTAAATGTAAAAATTTATTACTGTGCAAGAAAAAATTACTAACAATATTCATAGATAATGTACAACCATAGAAAGATCACAAGGAAACAAAAAAGAAATCTAAGATAGGAAACCCCCAACTGGTATGATGAGGATAGGTCACAGATAAAAGGGGTGCATTAAAAATGGAAAATAATGAAGTGGGATAGAAGGGAAGAATACATTTTCAAGACACTACACAAATATATGAAAGACAAGAAATCATTTTCCCTGATATATCGTGACATTTATTGATTGTTTCATCATGTATTTAATATTTATCTTTTTTTACACATTGATCTCTCTATTTTCAACAAGTTAAAAACATATCACAAGAACAGATAAGTGGTGATGAAACAAGTCAATTTGATGAAATACCTAATAACCGAAATGGCAATCAAGTACATAATCATAAATATATTGGGAAAAATGTTGCTCCTCCTTTAACCATACTACTCATTTTGACATTAATATCAAATAAGGCAAGCAAGACACCGGACATTGCTACAACTACAACAGGTAGTACTTGTTAACATTTTCCTCCCGAGAAGAAGAAATTGACATTCTAAAGATGTGAGGTACTTGAAGGAAAACTCAGTTACTTCTAAAAGTATGAGTATTTAATGGAAATGAATTCACAGAAAATAATATTTGCATGGGTTCAAATGAATGCATTGCTCATAATTAGTTTTACACATAGCACCAATGTCAATCCACTGCAGTAGACCAATTCATTCTTTCCTCTCATCAGCTGTTACAAGAAAAATGCTAACCAATTTTTCTCTGCATGACAAATACCTATATTTTCCCAATAAGTCTTCTTTTAAATTCACAGATAAAATAACTTGCAATCAAAATCACTTGTGCTTAAATAACTCAAACAGCATGAATTCATCAAATAAGAATTTTCTGGATTTAGAAACTACCAAACTTATTTTTCAAAAAAGAGCATAGATCACTCGTACATTGGGTCAAACATTTCCCAAGTGGTTCCAAGGTAAAACTTAAGAGACAAATTTCTCCAGCTAGTATGAAATTAATACTCTGTAATTACACATCATTATTTTTACCTTTACAATAGACAGATCTGTATCCTCTATCCTTAAAAATAAAGCATCAATTATCAATACAAAGTAATCAATAACAATGACCAGTTACATATGATTTAAATTGAGAGGCATTTCTGCAATGAAATTCCATGTGACTACATAGACGTAAGAGTTCATTAACAATTTATGATACGCCAGTTCACATCTTGTAGAAATTTCCTAGAGAAACCCTACAATTTTTGCTTGAATGAAATTGCAGCAGAAAGTACTATTAGAATTCTGAATACAAAAAACTTAATTCCAGCCTACTGGTTTGATTCANTAATCACAAAATTAATCAGAGAGAGAGAGAGAGAGGGGGGGGGGGCAATTCATATTTAGTCAGTCAGTGGGGGATCTAAAACTTCTAACATGACCTATATACTTGAAAATTTCTAGAATAATATATAAATAGTTCATGCAAGAAATCATTAATAAACAGATGATAAATTGCATCAACTTGTCTTTTTAACCCCCACAAAAAAACATTCATATTTGTGTTGTCACATCAAAGAGAGGGGCTAAGATAATATGAAAAATTGTAACAAAGAAGGGAGGTTAGAAACTAATATGTGAATGACCCCTAATTGCCTAATATTCTTAGGTAATTATTTTGAAGTAAATCGACAATATTGACCTCTCAATATTAAGCAACCAGGAAAAACTGTCAGTTTACTTAGGCTACTGAAACACAAATAAGTATCTTTCAAAAAATTATATTTCATGATAAATCTAACCAGGTCTTAATCTTGATAAACTATTGTAACAAAAAATAAATAAATCAAGAATGCAAATTCATCCCATTATTTAAGGTGAAGTAACAAAACTTACTGCAATATTCAGACTAATTTCAATGTACTACAACCAATATTCATGAAAGACCTGTTGTCGGCACAACATTTATGAAACATCATCATTGCCTTATAGAACATTGTAGTTCATGCAGGCAAACACACTTTCAGAATTAAGATGCAGTTATAAACTTAGAAGAGTCCAAACAATACAGGTAATGAGAAAAATGCCATGAAATTATTATATACAATGCTATTTTATAAGTTTAAATGTTATGATATTGTATTCCTATTATCATCCCCAGTCCTATAAAAAGACTGAATCTGCATGGAATAGAGGAAAGATCTGTACAATTCCCAACGCTTAAAAAAAATTTCTTTGTTTTACCCTGTTTTAGAAAATACTAAGGCCTACACAAAGTTCCCAGTCAACAAACTTATCCCCATCAAAGAGTTTGAATAACTGATCGCATGCTGAGAACAAGGTTTGTAAAAAGAACAACTAAAATGCATGAAAGAGAAACACTATGTTGAATTTATTTTCAAATTACCCCTAACTTCAATATCATTACAATTTTTAAAACCATTTCAGACACATAGCAATTTACAAAGATTTCATGTCATTCTTTTCTTATCCATTCAAATATATATTAACCTCATTTAACTTAACATGAAATATTAATACAAAAATTGTTCCTTATAATTAAAATAATCAAATTTTTAGAATAATTATATAAACCTTGATTCTTTACCACAGACTTCACTTCTTTGGGTGAATCAATCCTTCATAGAAACATTTTCTTTTTCATATGCATCATCAAAAACATTCAATACCTGAATACAACATTTATTCAGGAAATAGTATTCAAAACACAGGAGTAGTACATGTAAACCTGTAAACACTGGAATAACAAGAAAATAATATAAATATTATCTCAAAATAAATAAGTTGAATACAAGAAATGGGTCAATAATTTTCAAAAATAACATTTTATCTCATAAGTTTTAAAGCAACACTTTTCTTAGAACCTGATAAAGGAAAAGAATTATTCAGGAAATATTGCCACTGTGCTTAAAAGCACTGAACTGGCAAATCTGTGGACATACCCTTCATGGGAACGGTATCTCTTTATCTTCACATAATGTTTTACCCTCACAAATACCTTTCCCCTAAAAAGTAAGGTAAAAGTAACCAAATCTCACTTCTAATTCCTCCTCCTGCTTCTTCTTGCCATATGCAAGAATTTATTCTTCCTTGTCCAACTTTAATAACACTGCTAAAATATAATGTGTGTCTTGCACAGAAAGGAAAAACTACATTTAAGACCAATCACTTAACCTTTAACGATACTCATCACACAAATCACAGTAAAACAATCATATAAACATCTTGAATTTACATCAATTAATAATTAAAGATAATTTATATGATTGGTGTTTGTTAAATGTAGAAACCTTTCTTTAACAAGGAAAATTCAGATCACTTCCATTAATGAGGTGATTACTGAACATTAGAATAATGAGCTGTTTAGTCAGCAATTGAAATTTTTCTCAGACTTAAATGTTGCAATGACTTTTTTTGTTGCTCATAACAGCAGAAAATTCAAATAAAATTTTAAATCTCTATGAGATTCTCTAAATGTCACATCTCTTTTGATGCACTGAATTTTGAAACTCTCCATAAGAAAAGACAATATTTTATTCTTTTACAATTTTGTGTTCCATTTTAGTTTATTAACTTTCTTAATAATAAACAATAATTTTCTCCATATTCTCCTTTTTTAAGTTCTTTATGCTCTTTTGTCACCAGATAGTCCGTAGAAATTTTCCATTTCAACCACAGTACACAATAGATCACAATTTTCAATTCAGTAACAATAGATCACAATTTTTTATACACAATAACACTTTAAATTTTGAACTGTTCAACCACAAATGTAGCCCTCTCAGATTCCTGATGTCAAAGGTCAGTTGTTACTCAGTACTTCATGTAGAGCTTGCTGCAACTCTGCAGTTAATTGGCTGATACATGCCTGGAATACTTCACCATTGCCCTGGATTTGTCGAACAATGCTGATCATCCTTTTTGCTACTTCATGGTCTCGAGGCATAGCATCACGAGCAAAGGCTTCAGCGATTATTGCTATTAGCTTGGGCAAGTTTGAGTGGTTATGCCCGAGCACTAGGGGATGGTTGGCCTCAATTAAATCACAGAGATATCCATACACATGTGGCGCTTCATCTTCATCCTCCCACACAGGGAGCCAAGACAACCAGTGAGGAAGGATTTCTGCCACATTTAAAGCACTGCTATTGAATTTCAGTATTTTGGTCACAGCAGATACAGCGTTCTCTGTAGCATTGATATTTTCTGGAGAACGAGATTCAGGGGCATTGATGACTTCTACCAAGCGAGGAACTGCCTCTGCACAAGCTGCACCAAAACCATCTCCTCCACATTGTCCCAGTACTCCCCAACCATAAACTGCAGCTTGACGAACTTCAGAGGATTTATCTGTGATATATGTAAGCATAGGCTGTAAGAAGTATTCTTGATATTTAGCACTGGCAGGGCCTCCACATTCAATGGCATCATCAAATATGCACAACGCCCATTGGTGATCAGACCAAGGCATGTCAGGTGCTAGACATTTCACAAAATGCCCAACTATCTTGTCAAAATACACATAAAAATTTGCTTTGTACGCCACAAAAAGAGCATGTATAATATCAGCAACCTTGCTGAAAAGATAAACATCTTCATTGTCTTCGTCAACAAGCTGCTCTTCCACCACTTCATCATAATCTTCATCTTTTCTCTTTTCATGACGTGCAGCAGCCCGACTAAAGTGGTTCTTCATTGTCTTGTCTAAAATTCTTATCAATTCTTGCATCCACTCCTCATTTAAGCAGCCGTTCCCAAGAGTTTCAATACATTTTGCCATCGAGTGCATATGCTCGGCAAGAACTTCATTTTCTGGCTCGGTGTCAATAGCTTTCAGAAGTTCAGGACAAATGAAGTTCCACATGCCTTCCAAGTAAGTAGGGCCTTTAATTCGAGCACAGTCCAAAAGATAGGGCAAGCTTTCCGCAGCAGCGGATCGCACTCCATCATGAAAGTAAAATTTCAGCATGGGCACCATTAAACGTACTACTTCTTCTGCATAGTCGGCAAACCCTTCTTTCAATTCTCTTGCGTAACACACCAACATCTCACACGCAGAAGCTTTATCCTCGAGGCCAGATGTTTTGATGCCAAAATTCTGTTGTTCTCCAAGGGAAACAAACTGCCAGTCAATGTCACCTTCAATACCTTGCATATCATCACTGTCAAGGAGTGCTACTTCGGGTTTCATTGATGCAGCTTTCATAACTGGTCCCATCACTAGAGGAAGGTACTGTTCAAACTGCTTTCCAAGAATCTTGCATATTCTTGCCCATGCTGAAATGAGATAGGATGTTTGTGGATCATCATCCGGTAGATCTGCTCCATCTGTTTGAGTTTTCAGCAACATATCCATAACTTCACTAGCATCTCGCATGAATTTCTCAGCTCCCACAGCAAGTCCGATCAATGAAACACACTCAATGGCTTTTCCTCTTAACATTTTCAGCTCTTCTGTGTTGGCGTTTTGGATGATGTATTTTAAACAAGGCATCAAACGATCATAATAAACAACAAACTGTTCTTCTGAAGTGTCTGCTACTGAAGCAATGGTAGTGACAACTTGTTCAAGAACCAATTTTGTCCCTTTCTCAACCAATTCCTTGAATTTAGCACTAAGGATGGATTCTAGTTTACCCATAATTGCATCAAGATACTGGGTCAAAATATTTTTGGGACAATCTTCACTAAAGTTAACCAAAGCAGCACCAGCATGGGCTTGCACCCTGGGGTTGGCATTATCATCCAAAACCATCAAGAGTCCAGGAACAACTTTGTCATGGAATTTCTTCTCAAATACTGGTGCAAAGTCCGTAGACATCTGGCCAATAGCATTACAGGCTGCATAGCGTACACGAGGGTGAGGATCCTGTAGAAAGCTCAACACACCATCCATGATCTGAGGAAGCAAGGATTCCATCTGCTTATGACACCCTTCTCCCACAGCTGAAAGAGCCATTAGAGCAGCATGTCGATACTTCCAATCTGCATTGGCCAACATACTAGGAATGTTCTGCTCAATGTGTGGCATCATAGTTTTGCCACCCAGTCCACAAGCTAAGCGATCCAAAGCAGATTCAGCTACAACAGCATTGCTGTCGTTATCTTCATCTATAATTTCATCAGATATACTCCACTCAGCGTCATCCTCCAGATCAGTCATCATCTTTAGAACCATTGGTACAAGCACTGGGATGTGCTTTCCTGCAACTTTCCGTAACATAGCAGGCGCAGTTTCTGAAAGGGTCACTGTCACTTCTAGAGTAAGGTGTCTCCACGAATCAGGTATGTCCTCATTTGACAGAACTTTCATGCAGATATCAATAATGGGATCTAGTTGAGGCCGCAAAAACTTGGGACAAGCCTCACTAACATCAATAATCGCCTTTAGCAAAGAATCATCATCTTGTTTCTCTATACTCTCTACCAATACCTGTACTACAGCAGGTAATAAATCTACAAAATGTTTTTGTATGGGAGTTTCCCTTTCATGAAGCATAATAAAAGCACAAACTGCACGTACTGCTTGGAATCTGACTTCATACCGGATATTATCAGCCAGAGATCGTTGAAGCATCTGCTTAATGAGTTCAAGGTACTGAGACTGCTGATTACCAAACACACCAGGAACTGATGCAAACATTCTTAAAGCACTTTCCATTAGCACAGGAATAGGAGAATTAGCACATTCAAACAGAAATTGGAGGAATTCAGGCCATTGGTTATTTCCATCATCATCTATTAAACTGCGAGCAACTTCTGCAGCAACTTCACATACCTTCTTTCGAATTCCTTCACTCTGTTCCTGTTGAACAGCCAAGAGTACCTGTTCTTTCAGCTGTCTCTGTGCGTCGGGTGGTAGTTTAGGGTAAAACTCATTAAATTCAGCAGAGAAGAGTCGACGAAGTAAAACTGCAGCCATTTGACGAGCATCTTCAGTGTAAGCCCCATTCCTAATAGCAGCAAGAAGTAGGGTTATCTTCGATTCAACAGGAAGATTATTATATGCATCTTCTGCTTGGGTTCTAATGTTATTATCAGTGCTGAGTAGGCTACTAAGTAATTGTTGAAATTGTTCCTGATCTGCCGCCATCTTCACCTAAGCCCGCTTGTCTCCGAACAACTGAACTTTTAATCCTCGTGGAACTCTCACCACACGCTTCAACCACAAAAGAGCGAAACGAGGCGTTGAGAAGCGTGCACTGGTGTTGGCTAGCAAATATACCTCATATTTCGATGCGCCAAGTCAAAAATATATAAATATAATATTACATATAATTCGTGTATTATATCATGGTGGAAGAATGTACTCTTCAATGCTATAATTCAAGAATACGTAAAAGAAATGTGAAAACAGTGAAACAAAAACAGCAATATTTTAAAGCGTATCGACAATTACACACATCGATATCGGCTATCGACTTTTTATATCGAAAAATACGATATCTATCGTACTCACAGACACGTGGAATCGATGATTGTCTATTGCGACCGTCGCGACTGTGTCAAACTTGTGTTAAAGTACCAAATAATTTATATAAAGCAGAACAGAATAAGGTATGAACAAAGTTATGTGAGGTGGCAGTTAATTGGAAGTGCCAGTATCTTATGAGTGAATGGATGATTTTTTTATCGCATCATTGAAATATGTGGAGGACATTAAGGGTGATGAGTGCCAATTTTCTGCTTACGTGGTAAATTAACTATAACAGAAACCATGACGAATTTAAATAGTAATGTGCAGAATAATTTAATAAAGTGGGAACAGGCGGATAATTCTCTTGCACCGTTAACTTCATTTCAACGTCATGCAGTATTTGAAATTGCCGAAGAAATTTATATTTCACGAAATTTGGTAGGTGGTTCATTTACTGATAAAAATACGTTAAACTGCGTAAATGAAGCTCAAGAAAATTGTGCTGAAATTGCGGAAGAAGAGTATCCCAAGCGAATAGAAACCTCACAACAATTTCTTTCTTGGTATGCCTGTATAGAAGACGAAGTGCTAGATGATGATGATAATGTATATCAACAATACTACTCACAACTTCATTCTTGGGACTCGGAATGTAATATTTCAGTAGAATTTTTAGAAGCTGCCCTTAAAGATTTAAAACATCTATCAGAACAATATTTATCAGTTTCTGAGAAAACATCTTCACTTCACAAAGTAAGTGAGCAACTTTTAGCAGAACAAACTCAACTTGATGCTCTAAGTGAGAAGGTCTCTCATAGGTTACGTTATTTTACTGTACTGGAGAATCTGTCACAACGTTTAGTCTCACCTACATTGACAGTTGCTGGAGACCAGTTTTATCAGATTCTGGATCAACTTTATGATTGTATGCATTACATGAGCTCTCACCGTAAATGGAGGGAAGCAGATTCTTATTTAGTGAAATACCAACACTGTTTAAGTAAAGCGCTTGGTCTTGCACGCAGTTATGTTCTTGGAACTTTGCAACATGCTGCTCAACAAGTTTTGGCTCCACGACAGGAAACTCAAGGGCAGTTATCTGCAGATCAAGTATTTGCTTTGTGCTATGGTAAATTCCAGGCATCCGCTGCCCGTCTAAAAAGCCTTTTAACATATATTGAGGAACACTGCTCTCATAATTCTGAATATGAACAATTATTATCTGATTGTTTACAATGTTATTTTGAGCAACGTCAACTAATTTTGGCTGGAAGTGTTCATTTGTCTGTGGTTGAACTGGCTAAAACACATCATGGAGATCATTGTTCATTGGTCCGTTCTGGTTGTGCCTTTCTTGTTCATGTTTGCCAAGACGAGCATAATCTTTTCTTCCAGTTTTTTACCCGACCTGCTTCTCAACTAACAACATTTCTGGAAGGCCTTTGTACATCACTTTATGACACACTCCGCCCAATCATAATTCATATTAATCACTTGGAGACTTTGGCTGAAGTTTGCTCAATTTTGAGACTTGAAATGTTGGAGGAGCATGTTCAAGGAAATTCTTGTGCTCTAGAAGCTTTCGGTCGTGTTGCTTGGCAGCTCCTACAAGATGTACAGGAACGACTTGTTTTTCGTACTCATTGTTACCTTCAATCAGATATATTAAATTACAAGCCTTCCCCTGGAGACCTGGCATATCCTGAAAAACTTGAAATGATGGAGAGTATTGCACAGCAAATGCATGAACAAGCTACTCAACTTGCTATGAGACGATCTGAATCGCACAGTTCGCTGCATTCTACAGGCTCTACCACGTCACAGGAAGTGGCTCATTTAACTTCTGAAACACCAGTGGAACAGCCACGATCTCGCACAGGCAATTCTCCTGCAGATTTACATGGTATGTGGTACCCCACTGTTCGCCGAACTCTAGTTTGTTTATCAAGGTTGTACCGTTGTGTGGATCGGCCAATTTTTCAAGGTCTCAGTCAAGAGGCTCTAAGCATGTGTATAAATAGTGTTGCTTCTGCAGCCCAGTCCATCTCTAGTTCAAAAGGTTCAGTAAATGGTTTGCTTTTTCAAGTAAAACACCTTTTAATTCTACGAGAGCAAATCACACCATTCCAAGTAGACTTCACTGTTAAAGAGATGAGCTTGGATTTTAGTAAAGTAAAAACAGCGGCTTTTGGTTTATTACAACAACGAGGCCGCTTGTTATCTCTTAGTTCTGATAATGCTTTTGTAGAATTTTTGTTAACTGGTACCCCTGCAGTACGAGAACAATTACTGGATTCCAGAAAGGAAGTAGATCGAACTCTAAAACAAGCCTGTGAAACATTTATAAGAAATGCAACAGATGAGTTAATTCAGCCTCTTCTCATGTTTTTAGATAAAGCACAAATTTTCACAAAAATGAATAATGAAGCAGATGCCAAAGCAACTCTTTGTCAACAACCATTTGCCTCAGCATCTACTGTTAGTCAATTTGTCAAAGAAACTCAGAGGAGGATTAAATCACGATTACCATCACTACAAAGAAACATGCAACTATATCTTGCTAATAGAGAAACAGAATTTGTTCTCTTTCGTCCAATAAAAAACTCTGTCGTGGCAGCATTTATGCAGTTGCAGCAGTTACTAACTTCAGGAGGTTACAGTAATGAAGATTTGTTGATCGTAGGATGTCCTGGTTCTGAACAAATTGCTTTACTGCTTTCTTCTACATCACTCCTTGCCTCTTCAAGCTCCACTTCAGTGCTGCTTGACTCTGTCAAATTGAATGTGCCATTGGAGACAACAGAAACAAGACCCCTCTCTCAAAATCCCAGTAACGTATCAGCTCATACAGTTGCCTCATCAACTCAGTGCATATCTCCAACTGTGACTGTATCACCGCCACCAGTTATTAGGACTGATAGATTACTGAAAAGTGAAAGATGATACATAGAAAAACTATATGCTTATTATTTTGAGGTATCTATGATGTATCAAGACAGTCAGTGGAAAAAAAGTATTTTCCTTACTAAGGATGACAAAGAATCACAAAGAATGGAAAGCAAAATCATTCTTTACTTGTAAAATTGTATTAAATTATAGTGGTATCTTAGCTTCATTTGACTGACCAGCTTGTGTACACACTACTTTCTATAGTTTTAATGATGATGTTTCTTTGTAGAAAATTTTTTGCTACAGATAAGTATATATCAATTTTACAATTTATTGTGTACGAAGGACGATTAATTGTTAAACTGTATCTCATGCAGATGTATATATAGACAGGATACTACGTTACTATTAAATTATTATATATGAAACTATTCTAGTGTTTCATTTTATTAACATTAAATAAAATGTGTTATAGTTGAGTAAGAATATCCCAACTTGTCATTCTCTGTTCCCTTTTCTGCCTCAAAGGATGTAGGAAACCTCCTACCTCAATACATATTGAGACTGCTACTGGAGTGTAACGATGAAGAGAACAAGAATGATAATTCTATAAAGTCATGAATTTGCATTATATATTTGAATTTCTTACGGAACTTATGTTATTAAACTTTTATGATTTAATGTTAGTGTGTCCATATTAAAGAGAAATAAAATTAAAATAGGGAAATTTTATATTATAACATAATTTGAGTAATAATGAGGAAAATATAAGAATTATGGTGGAGAGTTGTAACGCATCAGCGATGTATCAATTTTGTACAGATTATTACAAAAACCTTGTAAAAGTTACACCTATATATTGCTTGTGATTAAGTTCCTCTCTTGGTCGCAGCAGTCTTATTCTTCTTCAGTGGCACTAAAGCCCAGTGTGAGAAATTACTGACTCTATTTGTTGCCTTCAAAACTAATTGGTTGATATTAATATTTAAAATATTGTGAGATTTCCTACCTTCAGAATTTTTTTGGAGATAATTATGGTGAGGGAGAAGGCTGTTTTTCTTTTTAAATTGGGACTTTAGGGTTCGCCAACATCTGGGTCATTAGAGCCCTCAGAAGGCTGTTAACCTAGATGTTTTGTAATGGTTAAGGGGATTATTTCATAGAGTACTTTAAAATTCAAAGTTTGTCTCTGCTGTCCTTGTACTCAGCTACTCAGTAATGTCAGCATAGAGCAATGACTAAAGAACAGTATACTGTCCACACATTATAAAAAAACAATAATGTAAGAAGCAAGTGACAGATATTGTGAAAAGTGGATTTTGTAGGGAGGGGAATAATTGAAAAAAAAAGAGTTCATAATAAATTTATTGTCAAAAACAGTACAAACTGCGTACGACCACATGGAGAACAATAAACTAATTTCCTCTCCAGAAGCAAGCAAGCGACCATCCCATCAATTCCGATCAAGGGCCCTAAGGTAGAGACGGATTCAAAATTTTTCTTGCATAAGTTCCTAGATAAGATAAAAAGTTAGCTGCGAGTTTACAAACATATTGACATTCTATTAGTTTTATATTTTACGCACAAAATTACATGTACAAGTTATTATCGAACTATAGATTATTCGGAGTATATTGTTTAAAAAAAAGAAAAAGTTCTGTAATTTTCATTGATTTTATTGGTAACTATTCTATTCAAAGTGATCAACCATGCATCAATAATTTTTTAGAGCACAATTAACTTATTAGAAATGTGATTGAGTAAATTATTTCTGTCCTGAATGTGGTAATCAGTTTGTAACTGCATTTTTTTACAATAATTTATTTACTTAAATTACATTCTTTAGGCATTCGTGGACTTCCACATCAATGGCTAACTTCTTATTTAAAGGATAGATATCAACAGGTAGAAATATCCTATACTAAAAATAAAATACTTGAGCGTTGTCTTTCAGAAACAAAGCCACTTACTTGCGGAGTACCCCAAGGATCAATTCTCGGCCCTATACTCTTTTTATTGTATGTGAACGACATGTCATCATCCACATCAGATTGCAAAATGGTTCTTTTTGCTGATGACACTAATTTACTATGTAAACACGCCAATGCTCAAAAAGTTTTGTCTAACCTTTCGACTTGGTTCCATGCAAATCGTCTCATTGTAAACACTGACAAAACAGTGTCTATGTCATTTCACAATAGTATCACAAAATCTTTACCCCAGGTTTCTCTTTCTTTAAACGGAACACAATTAAAAACTGTTACAAATACAAAATTCTTAGGTCTCCATATTCAAGACAACCTCAAATGGAATTGTCACATTGACAATCTTAATTCCCAATTAAGCAAATTGTGTTACGCATTCCGAATCTTAGTTAACGCAGTTAGTCCACGTATTTCCCGTTGCGTATATTTTGCAAACGTTTACTCCCATTTACGTTACGGCATTACCTTCTGGGGTAATTCCGGTCAGAGTATTCAAACTTTCAGAATTCAGAAGAGGATAGTTCGGATAATTTGTAAATCTCACCCCCGAAACTCTTGTAAACCTTTATTCAAGGAATTAAATATCTTAACACTTCCCTGCATTTATATTTATGAAACGGTCGTGTTTGTTAAGACCGAATTACTGAAGTGCCACCCTTGCTTTATACGAAACAGTCTCGTTCACGAACACTATACACGCAATAGTAGTAATATTCATCGCCCTAGAGTGTCAACCACTCTTTGCCAAAAGGGACCATACCATTCGGGAATCGTTCTATATAATTCCCTGCCCAAGAATATAAAAGATATTATGAAATTGAATATCTTCAAATCCGCGGTTAAAAACTACCTCCTGCACCAGTGCTTCTACACTGTAAAAGAATTTATTGATTTTAACAAAAGTTAAATTCGTCTTGTGCTTTATCACGCCATTGCTGTAGTACTTTTTAAACAACTTATAACAATTTCAAAAACTATTTTCTTGCATGATTGTGTTGTCTTATGGCTCATATTAATTTAGTTTTATGTGTACTCAACATTGGCACGTTTGTGTACATAAATTCTGTAGCCCCATCCTGGCCCGGGTTTTTCTCCGGTTTTCCTTCGGGTAGAGGCGGATTTATCATACAGGTTCTCTAGGCTTTGTCTAGGGGCGGGTCTATTGTAACAATAAATCGTGAATTTAGTGTTATTTCAATTTTTAAGCACTATACTCAGAATAATCTATAGTTCGATAATAACTTACATGTAATTTTTTGCTTAAAATTACAAACATATTGACATTCTATTAGTATTGTAACTCGCAGCCAACTTTTTATCTTATCTAGGAACTTTTGCTGAAATTTTTGAATCCGCCTCTGCCTTAGGGCCCTTGATCGGAATTGATGGGATGGTCCCTTGGTTGCTTCCGGAGAGTAAATTAGTTTTTTTCCCTCCACGTGGTCATACGCAGTTTGTACTGTTTTTTTGACAATAAATTTATAATTATAATTACTTAAAGAAAACAGTTATGTTTAAATCTATTTTTTCTCTCATACACCACATTATATCCCTAGATTTCTTTATTGAGTAAATAAGTTAGTTCAAGAAAGAAAATCAAATAGTTATGTAGTGTAATGTTAAGAAAAACTGTATAGCCAAGTATCAATAATATGAAGAGTTAAATTTGTAATTTGAAACCTAAAATAATTATAATTGATCCATAACATTATTAATCACCATGTATGAGCCAGACTTGAATTCTATGGAATTTTTGTGTACATATTGTACAGGAAAACATGCTATGATGATTTTTCTGTTTTATTATCATAGATCCCATGAATCATATGAAACAGTAAATTCCTTCTTCTGACTCATGTTTTAAATATTTGTTTCCTTAGTGAGAGGTTTCATCAAACGGACTTCAGAATTCTTTTGTATTCGAGTCAAATGATATTTGCAGTACATTTGTCAATATTCAAACCAAATAATGAAGAATTTATAAGCAGTTTATCATTGTTAGAATGTTGGTTCCTTCTAAGCTTACGGAACATTGTTTTTTTCTGCACTTATGACTACACAGAAGACTTTGTAAATGGATGCCTGAGTCACCGCCGAAGTACGCCATTATCGGCAATTTGCGTCCAAGAAGTCAAGCTTTTGATAATGTATTAAGAACTTCCGGACTTGTTTTGTAATTTTCGTCTCTGCCTGCTATAAAAGGTATCAGCTTGCGCTTTTTAGGTTTAAGTGCCCCAAACGATCTCTCCAATGATAGTATGAACCATTCCCTATCTAGTGGCGATGAATTTTCATACCCTTACGACGCAAAATTTTGAATTATTTGACTTGAATTATTATGGGCTTATATCGCGGGCTTATGTTTTTTTTAATATCCTGGCAAAAGTACCGGCTTAACAGAGGTAAAACAAACTTACTAAAACAGAGCACATGAAAGTAGAAACGCAATGACGTTAAGATTGTCAATACTTACGGGGCATTTACAAGAATAATTCACCACAACTGTGGAAATTACTGTTGTAACGGACATCCGCAAACATGACAGAAGACAATGGGACCCTGGTCAAAGAATGAGTCAACGATTAACTTAATAAACTTTGTCAAAAAAGCAGTTCCAAACTGCGTATGACCACGTGGGGGGCAATAAACTAAGTAACTCTCCGGAAACAAGCAAGGGACCATCCCATTAATTCAGGTTTAGGACCCGTGAGCAGTAGCGGATTTAATATCCATGAAACAAATTATTTAATAAATACGCACTGTTATCCATTTATTATTCAAGATAAATTGTAGGTATTTGTGCAGTAAAAATTCGAGATTAATAAAACAAAGGTATTACTAATATTCCCGCCGAAGGAAAATCCCCCACTACCCCGAAGGAAAACCGGAGGAAAACCCGGGCCAGGATGGGGCTACAGAGATAAAGTACACAACCGTGCCAAGGTTGCGTTCAGTTATAAATATACTATTAAAACCAAAAAAGGAGCAAAATAAACATGCATGAAAAAGGAATTTAATCAGTACCTAGAGTACTAAACAATGGCGTGATAATGTATAAGAGATATTGACGTCACTTTCATCATCCGAAGTCATATGGATAACAATATTCATTAGGAAATTGAAACTCATTAACTTCTTTTATTAAAATCTGTAAATTCCTTCACATTATAGAAACAATAGCACATTACCAACAGCACAAGCTTTTAACCGCGGATTTAAAGAGATTCAATTTATTTATATCTTTTAGATTTCTGGGATGGGATACAAAATTATTCCTGAATGATAATTTAAGGGCCTCTTTGGGAAAGATTTGTTGAAATGCCAGGACGATGAATATTAGCGTATATAAAGCAGGGGGGGAATTTTATTAGTTCAATCTTAACAAACACGACTACTTTATAAATGTGTGGCGTCATCGCCACCCTCACAGGCACTGACCCGACTGCAACGCGTCCGAAATAGAACACTTTCTCCGGCCGCCTACATCTGGGAGACAAGGGCAGCGGAGCCGAAAGACCTCTGCCCTCCAGTCAGTTCTCGTCTCGGCGCCCGTCCGCGCACACGTGTCTTTGTAGCTCGCCTAGCGAAATAGCAATAAACAAGATTATTCTCATGTGGTAGAGTTTAATACATCCCACATAATGGTGACCCCGACGTGATGGTGTTTCGTACAGAGATTTTTCCGCGATCGCGCCGCTGCACACACCGCTCTTCTCGTTCGGCCCATTCCGACAACGTTCTCGCTCCGCGCGAGTTGCTCACCGAGTTCGTTTCCGCGCGTCGAACAACCCGGGCCTCAATCGACTGGTGAGCCGTGACACGCGTCATCCACGACATCAATGGAGCCACTGGTGACAGCATCTCTGCAGCGGAGCAGCGTGACGGGCGATGCAACAGCGGCCGAACACGCGCCGACCTTTCCAACGGAAACAAGCCGCCAAAACCACAAAATTCACGCAATACAGGCCCCGCTAAACGAGCTGCTGAACGGCGTGACAGTGGGGATGGCCACCATCAGCGGGGCCGAGGAAACAAGTCGCTCATTCGACCTCTGCAAAGAGAGAACGGTTCTAGCAGTCGGCGCTGCTTTCCTTGACCCAAAGGCTGCACTCGCGCTCAGAACGGACGCCTCAGGAACATCCATCAACGCAGCCCTCGACTAACAGCGACCTGACGGCACCTGGGTCCCTCTGGGATTTTTCTCTCGAAAACTGAGCCCGACCGAGCAACGCTACAGCACCTATGACAGGGAATTGCTTGCTGCGTTCGCAGCGGTAAAGTTCTTCGGAAGGATCCTGGAAGGCAGGCCCTGCACTATCCACACCGACCACCGACCGCACACTTATGCAGCGGACAAGCGCACGGAGAACGTGTCGCCCCTACAACTCACAGCTGGACAACATTGCTCACTTCGACGTGAGCTTCACATACACGCCAGGCTCCGAGACCGTAGAGGCCGACGCCCTCTCTCGCACCGGTGTCACTGAGATACCCACAACGCCCGACGCGGCGTCCATCAGAGCACGACAGGTGGACGACGAGCAGCTTCCGCACCTCCTCGCAAGCTCGCGGTTGGAGCTCGTGAAACGCCGCCTCTTCAGCGCAATACGCCCGGCGCCAGATTCGCGGCACGCACACCATCGGCCTTTCGTGTTCAAGGACCTGACATCCTGTGCACACGTCTATAGCCGGGTCGATGCAATCCGCAACGCACTTGAGCCACCCTAAACAGGACCGCACCCCATCGTGCACCGCTTCAACGAGCGAACGTAAATCATCGACGTCAACGGCGTGAAGAAGGCGTATTCGACGGACGCACTCAAGCCCGCTCACCAACGACCGACCGAACGAATGAGTGCTCAAAATGGCGATGCATTCACTCTATCATCAAGGAAACGAACGAGCCCGTGTCGCAGTCGTCGCTGCAGCCTGCGCCGCCGCAACTCCCGTCAGCGACCGACCAGACGGCACCGCCAAACGTCAGCACACAAAACATCTGGGAGATACAAGGACAGAGGAGCCGGAAGGCAACTGCCCTCCAGTCAGTTCTCGTCTCGCCGCCCGTCCGCGCACATGTGCCTTTGTAGCACGCCTAGCGAAATAGCAATAAATTACATTATTCTCATTTGGTAGAGTTTTAATAATCCCACTTCCATAAATGTATATCCAAGGGAGAGGGAGAATATTCAATTCTATAAATAAAGGTTTACATGAATTTCAGATAATTCGAACGATTCTCTTTTGAATTCTAGAAGTTTGAATGCTCTCAGTGGATTGGCCCCAGAAGATAATACCGTACCCTAAATGAGAATAAACATTTGCAATTTACACGCATCGAGAAAAGTGTTGACTAACAATGTTTGCTAAAATTTGGAATGCACGGCATAATTTGCTTAGTTTGGACTACAGATTATCGATATGGCAATTCCATTTAAGGTTTTCCTGAATATGAAGCCGTAAAATTTTGTCATCTTGACTGGTTTTTATTTGGGTTCCGTTTCGCGTAAGGGATGTATGAGGAAGAGATTTCCTCACACTATTGCGAAATGACATGATACTGTTTTACCAGTATTAACGATGAGACGATTTGAATGAAACCAAGACGAGAGGTTAGATATAACTTTTTGCGCGTTTACACAGTAGATTTGTGTCATCAGCACCGAGGACCATTTTGCAATCTGGCGTGATGGATGACATATAATTTACGTACAATAAAAATAGTATAGGGTATACAATTGGATCGAGAGAAACTCTGCAAGAAAGTGGCTTTGTTTCTGAAAGGTAATATTGACATACTTTATTTTCAACATAGGAAATTTCTACTTGCTGATGCCTATCTTTCAAGTAGGACGTTGGCCATTGATGTACCAATTCACGAATGCCGTATGAGTGCAGTTTTGAGAGAAGAANAATGCTGTCAAACAACAATATAAATTTATTATCAAGTTTTCGCAAAATAATTGTCCTTGTCCAACAGTAAAAATCAGTAGAATGAATTATTAATTAATAAGAACTATTTAGGTGAATAGTTCCCATTTTCGTTTTGCGAGAATTTCTGCGTTATGCTTATAAATAAATATCATTTTTACAATAAGACCGTACCAATATTGAGTACGTATAAAATGACAGGGATTAAGGATAATTACAACCATCTAAGAGGTATTATTTTTTACAAAATAATTGAAACAATTTTAATGAAGGTAATACTCTCACCTAGTTTTGCGTTTTTTCCCCCAATCGATTCGTTACAACCTATCCACTCTTTTGAAACTGCAAAATAACAATTTCCTGGCATTTTGGAAAAATTTCAGGACAAGAAATAATTGTTTTACAAAGCCGGCTATTTTGCATTTAAAACCTCGACGACTATTGAAAAATAGACTATTATTGAAAATCGTTCACAAATCTAGTTCACTTAAATAAACCAAAAACTCACCCCATAGGGTTCAAATGCTCCTCGAAACGTTTTCCATTCATACTAGCGATTTGCGTTTTTTGCCATCGATTCCTTATGTGCAAATTGACATGACAAAGTTTTCAAATACTTAAAAAATTAATCCTATTCGGTCATTTTGGGAACAAGAAACTGTTTTACGAAGTCGACCTTTTTTTGAAAGGTATACATCTTGCGGATTATGAGTAAAGGGACCAATAATGGATTTCGAAAGAAAATCTAGTACCAGAAAGGATTAGTATTTGAGGAATAAGTATTGTTTTGTAGGAGACTTGTAATATTGTGTAATTTGTCACTTCAACTATGCAACGTAGTACATGTGAACTATGCACTTCTCGTATTAAGGTACTTGAATCAAATGATCTCCAAATTAGAAATACGGTACCTATCGCTGTAGGTTTAGCACACAAACGGTTTTGTAAAGAAATAACCATCAGGAATGAGGGAGGGGGCACGGGAATTAAGCGCGACGTGAATAAAATCAATTTATTTTGTACAGTTGTAATAAAATATTAAAAATTAAGTTATTTTNAAAAAAAAAAAAAAAAAAAAAATCGTAAGTAAGAAAGATTGCAATCAATAGATAAGGAAATAATGTTAGCATAAAAATTGGAAAGAGTTCAATAGATTTTTTATTGAAAATTTCTCATCGTAAACTATCGTACTAAAAATTGGCCACGAACAGGACAAAAAAGAGACGTCCCAGCGAAGTGCGCCGTCCGAGTGATGCGAGACCCTCCTATTTATACCTTGACAACCTGCAGACCCATATAATTCATGAAATCTATTTAATGAGAAGTTGTAAGATATTATCCGTTATATAAGTTATTGGAAAAAAATTCTTAAAAACCATTCTTGTTTCCTTGCAATAATTATTGCAAAAAGCAACTCTTTTTTGTTTTTTGGGGTTGTAAAAGTAAGCCCTTGTAATAACAAAAACAATGATAATCTGATGTGCACTGTACATTAATTAGTTGCAGAGATAAATTAATTATTTATCCTGACATTTTTCTTAATAATTGTTGCATATGCCAAAAATTGTTGTAACAATGCGAACCAATGTGGATATTATTCAGAAGACCCAATAGTTTGTCTCCATTTGATTTGCAAAGGATTGATTGATAATAACATCCCTATTTTTTTTAATGTCGAAAAGGGATATTTTTAGGGATACTGAATAATTTTAGCTGTATCCTCTGCTATAGATGTGCAAATTTGTAATTTTAATGGCTTTAAGCCTGGCATATTAAGCAAATATAAAGGAAACAAAAATTATACAATTATTGGAGTTGAGTTAGCAATTTCTTTTTCCAAAAATCATTGAGCCATTGTTTATTACAAATACGAAATTGGTCAAAAGACATTCAATAGGGAATATGTGACATAATTTGCTACTTATACTAATTTTGTAAAATAGTTAAATTGTTTTAAAAAGTTGTTCAAGTGAACCAATAAAGTACAAAAAAGTGTGGACTACAATATTTTGTATTTGTTAAGAACAAACAACTTTTATTAAAAGAGTTTTCGTTAAAATCAATTTTCTCCAAAAACGTAAACAAGAGACAATTTTACAATAAAATTGTTGACAACAAAATTTACAACTTTTGGAAAAAATGAAAATGCAGTCATCATTTTAATGAGTTACCCCAGATTTCAAAAAATGGTCCAATTTGGCCAATATATAGCAGAGATGCAAATTTTTTTGATCAAAAGTGATTTTAAAGTTCCCAACCAGTTAAAAAGCAAGTAAACACAAGTCGGGGCAAAACGCATTTCACCGACCACTTGTACCATTTGAAACTCCTCTCATTGAAACAATTTTGCTGTAATTCACAAAATCATTGTCAATAACAAAAAATACTTATTAATTATCGAAAGCCATTCAATCTATTTCTTATTTCTAATAAACAAAGATTTAGTGATTTAAAAAAATTGCTAACTCAACTCCTGTTGGTTGTAGGATAATTTTTGTTTCTTCCATGGGGGTCATTCCACATCAATTAAGAATGTGGCAAGAAACCTTCATTCTTTTATTGTTTTAACACTGTACCCAGTCATCCCACATTCATATTGCTCTGGAAGCTCTCCTAAATGAGATAGAGAGCTGGTAGAGGTATCATTTTACAGCTTATTTAATGATCTTTACAATGATATTCTGTAAGACATAGGTCAAAGAGGGAAAAAAATTCATGTTCAAAATCCAATTGATGATTTTTAATTTCTCAAAATGTGCTGCTTTGAAAATTTTCAAATTAATACTTGGAATAGTTTATATCCTAGTTCATCATATGAGAAAATATGAATGTGGGATGACAATGGGTACAGTGTTAAAACAATAAAAGAATGAAGGTTTCTTACCACATACCACGTGCGGAACTAGAATTCTCTCTTAATTCTTGCTATACACTATATCTGAATTAGGTGTTTCCAGAGCAATTCAAAAGTTTTGTTTAGAATTGTTTCAGGGCATTTTGTTTGAACTTTACATTGTAGTAACTTCCAAAAAGGTTGAAATTTTATAACAATACTTGATACTTTTCTTAATACGGCTACCTCCCTATAAAATTTTACCAAAATCTGAGATAGTCATGTAAAAAATCTAATAAAATTATGTTGATTTGCCACAGAATGGCCGATACTTGCGTAATATGCAGTAATTTAAGCTGTTAGAATTAAAAATTTGCACAACTAATAGCAAAAGATTCAGCAAAATTTGTTTACTACCAAATAAAAATCCCTTTTCTTGACATTAAAAGTAGGGATATCAATTAATCCTTTGCAAAGTAAACAAAGTATAGAGACATCCAAATAACTTCCATCTTGGTTTAGGACATTACAACCTTTTTTGGTACATGTGACAATTGTTAAAATAAATGTTGGGATAATTAATTAATCATCTCAGCAACTAATTAACAGTGAATCTTGGAGTCATTTTTTTTATTACAAAGGTTTACTTTTACAACCCCAAAATACATAAAAGAGTTGTATTTTGCAATAACTATTGCAAGAAAACAAGAATGGTTTTTAATTTTTTAAAATAACTAATTAAACAGATATTAATTTGTCTCATTTTGTAGGTTTTATGAAGACCAACAACCCACTCATTTAACTTTTTTGTCTAGAATCAATAGCAGAATCACTAGATCAAAAAAATATCAAAAATCATAAATTTTGCACTTGTAGGGCTTATAGCAAAAAACAGACCACCTGTATGTTCCAAAAGACATGAAGGAATTTTTCACATTTTACATGATAGAACTACACCCTACCTTCTTAACATTTTTTCGTCTTTTTCAACCCATTGCTTGGCCTATTGGTATTAATGTATGTGGTTATGTAAATAATAAATGTACACATGTATTACATTATTTTTATTTGAAATAAAAATAAATGATTTTTTTTTTCTTGTTTGCTAAGTCATATGACCCAATTTAAAACATTTAATATAAAATTAATTATTACATCTTGCAGATGAACAGAGGTTATTTTCATTGTTCCATGTAAATGCCCCTTTATTTCTTTGTAATGTTCATATGAAATTCATTATTAAAGTGGAGAATAATAATTATTCAATGTAATTATTTATGCGGGTTAGTTTTTTTGAGTAGATTTCAATGTTAAAAGCTACACACTATGGTGGTATTATCAGTTTATCAACAAGGGGCATCATAAAACAGCTTTCACAAGCCCCATGCAAATATCTGCTTATCCTCCTACAAAATAAACCCCTACTGGTGGGGCCACAGTATTTAGTGAAGCGTGGGCCAAGAAGTTCTTTGATGATTCCATTGCAAAATACCAGTGCATTTGCGGCTGTCCAAAATTAAATACAAATTTTATATATTACAATTGGTGTGGAGATGTTGCAATAGTTACTATACTTTATTACAGACACTGCTACTGTGATGGATTTATGAGTTGAATATTAGTTTTTCTTTGTATTTAATATTGATATTATTTAAATAATTTTTTATATAATTATTTTTGTTTTGTATTGCATATATGAGTCTAACTGACTTATTTGCATACTTTACATGAATTTTGTGCACAAAAGAGCATTCATACTCGTTTAATTATCAATAATTTAAAAATAAATATTTTGTTAATAGATAATTCAGAAAAATGCAAAACAGCATGAAGTGAGGAATTAATAAAACACACAAAGATGAAAGAGGTTTTTGTGTTCATGTGTAAACATTGGGTAATTAATGTGATAACTTTTGGTCAGGTGAAAATGGCGATGAGCCGGGAATCAAAGCAGCAGGAGTCCCGGGTTCGATTCCCGGCTCATGGCCATTTTCACCTGATCGAAAGTTACCACATATCTTCTCCACATGTAGGGTACACGGAAGAAATATGTACATTAGTTATTAAAAATAATTAAGTAATGGTAATTTTAAAAAATCTTCTTACTGATATTTTCAATTTACTAATTCCCTGTGAGCCAAAATATTCCCAGCATCACAATAATTAAAATTGCAATAAAATTAAAAACAACACTGTAAATTTTATGTTAAGCCATCTCAAAATAACTCTAGGAAATAATATTAAACAGTACAGCAGGGCCTTTTGTTTCTGGGACTGTAGTACTTAGAAATCACAAGAGGGTCAGGTTATCTGAATACAAAACATTATTTTGTGAACAAGATTGAAATAAATATAACATTATCAAAGACAACACTATATGATTGCTTAAGATATAAATGTTAATATTACAGTACAGAAATACCATGAAATGGAAAAAGTCTTGCTAGAATGGTTTCTAGCAATGAAGGGCCAAATATCACATTATGGCCCAAACTAAGTTTGACAAAAACTTGAATACCATCTTACTAAGAATATTATTGCGGTTCTGAAAATATACATTCTCTCTCTTGTTATTTACAGTAATTATGAACAAAAAATTGTCCCACTGTGTTTTTCTTATCTCAGTTGCTGGCTTTAAGATTAGTTTGGGTTAATGATTTGATAATTCCAATTATGCTTGTGGCAGCGAAATGTGTATTGTGTTTCGGTAGTTTAAGGAGTCCTAAAGCCCCACAAAAAAAAAAAAAAAAAAATTAAGGACGTCCACAATCTGCGATGTTAGGAAAAAAAGTCCAGACAATTCTGCATGGGGGTATCAGGTTCAAGAGTGAAGTCAGAGGCAATGATGGTGAAAGCAGCACATGCTAATCTGGCTTATTAGGCTCTTAAACTTAAAATATATGAAGGGATATTTTTGGGATAATTCTAATATGGTGTGTTAGGTTTACAAATTTTTGTTCACCCTGTTATTTCTTTCAAGTGGGTTTTTAACTGTAAGCCACATTACTTTGGAAGTTACATCTGGGAAAATGCAGTACTTCTGACTGAACTCCCTACATACCATTGTGTGATATGAAGAGATATTAATAAATTTTCATATTTCCAAGTAAGGGAAAGGAAAGGCAAGATAAATATACTGTAGATTCTTGGTTGATAAAAGTCTCTGTATTTCTCTAATTCGAAACATAGAAAGATGAAGTTTGTACAATTAAGTGAAGAGATCACACAAATAGATTGCTCTAAGCAACTAGATACAACACAAAATTGAGACTTTCAATTTAATTTCAAGAACCTATAACTAAGAACACAATTGCACACTGGTTCTGTTTGATCTTGGAATGATTCTTGAGAGAAAGCTCATGAGATTAAAAAGCAAAACAGATTTCATATTTTCCTTGCAATACTGTTTCAAGCATTAACTGCAAATCAAACTGGTAACTCAATACACATATAACCTTTAAACACCTTATATAATCAGAGAAAATTATTTTCTATACTCTTTTTTCAAGCAATATTTCACAACAAAAATAAAGGATTAACTGGGTACTGCCAGATTTTTACAACATTCAGCATCACATGAATGTAAATATTGGATTTCTCTTAGCAATACCATAAAATTTACACATAGGGTCACTATTATATTACTATAACATTTTAATTTCAACCAAGATTGAAAACTATGAGGATATTTAACAAGAAAACAGCAATTGGTTAATACAGTACAACCCAATTCCAACAAACCTGTTTATTACTCTCATACACTAAACACCCAAACAAATCTTATTGACAGAAAATATAAGAAATACCAAAACAATCACAGCAGAAACATACAAGATAATTCAATGATGCCAACTTGACTAGAGCAATGCCTAACACTCTTTCCTTACTAGGTTTCAGTATTCTAAAATTTTTCATTTGCAAGCAATAAAGACAATATTTAGGAATTGTCTTCGATTCTGCTAATTTTCTTGGGAGTGTTGCTCCCATCAATAGTGATCAAATGATCCCATCAAAAAAATCCAAATACATCTGAGGGGAACACACACAAATTTAGAAAATCTTTAATAATGAAAATTGAAATCACTCCTAGATTTGTTAGTATGGGGTTCTACTATATTCTGTAGTAACCGTTAAAACAATATTGATACAATCCACGTAATTTTATACATTGTGTGCCACTTCATTTATTTTTTTCATTGAGTATCTAACTACTTATCTGTACAACCTTCTTACAGACAAAAATGTGCCCTATATATCCAATAAAATGATTAAGAAAGGCACATTTCATTTCAACACACATGATTCTTATTCTCCACCCCCCCGTCTTAGTCCTTAACAGTTGCTGCAAGGTAAAGGAAAATTTAACTGACCGACTAATTGACAACTGCAATCACTTATTGCAGACATTATCTCTTATCCTAAAACAACCATCTCAGACATGTACACTCACATTTGACTTGGGGCTGTAAAACCAACTGGGGAAAGAAAATAAATACAGATATTTACATCGCACAACACTCCAGCTCATTTAACATACTGGCATCAATTATGCGTTATGTACAGAAAATTTGTTTATACACAGCCTCATATAGGCAAGAGGAACAATTATTTCACAATAGTATCCCTCTACAGAATAAATATGAAATGTAGATGTCAACTACAATAAAATTTTTGCTTAAGTCCAATTGACAGTGCTTCATCCTTCATCGAGGATACTGGAATGTTCCAAAGCCGAGACCAACACCCCGGTGTGTATGAGTAGCCACACGAGCCACTTCATACTGCATTTCCATGGAGTTAAACAGCTCTTCTTGCTTCTTAAGCAATTCATTGCTGTTAACAGGGGCATTGCTAGTACTAGTGCTAGAAGCTGCAATGCAAACCATAATATTTCAATTCAGATGTAAACTTCCATAAGCTCACAAAATGTGGTCAGCAGAATTAATTACCTTGGCCTGTGTCCTTCATTCCCATTAATCTCTTAAATTTAGCAGTCATTTTGCCATCTTGGTCTTGGGCAAAAGTTGTTCCTTCCCACTTATTATTAGAAGTTGGCTTTGGTTCAGGGTTATTCCCTTCCTGGATTGTTGACTGAAAAGAAAAAAAATTATGCTTGTCGTAACTGAATCATCATTCTTTAACAGGATTAATGAGGCACTTCTGTTTTCTCATAAGATTTCTTCGCCTCCATACTCTGGTTAGAGCTGGTACCACATTTACCCGAATATAGTCCCACCTTTTTTAACGAAGGGGAAGAAAAGAAAAGAGAAAAAAGAGAGACAGATTATATTAGGAGTTTAGGGTGGGGAAACTGCTAATTCAGTTTCGTGAGTGATAATGAGTTAAGCAAACACGAGCCGTATATGTATCGTAACACAAAGAACATCGATTGATGGTGCAGGGATTTGACCCTCATTCAAAGTGGAAACCGAACTGGTCCAAGTCGTCTAGAAATGTCAGACTGCCGTCACCGTGCTGACTGTGACATACGATTTTTTCGAGAGACAGGGATCTTCTTCGACACAATGAAAGTTGGGTGATCGAATATGCTTCAATGCGAACATCAACCTGTAAGTTCTGAATAATGCTCAGACACGCAGAAATAAAGCAGTGGTATGAGAATTCGAAGTAGAACAGAAGTCCGTGTGGATCTGGTGATGTGAAGAGGAGAAGTTTAACTACACCAGTTAGCTTTTAAAGTACTTTTGATTCTACTTAGCAGTGCCAACCATTTCACATGGAATTTTGAATGAGCATTTCCCTTCAGAAAGACTTTTTAAATAATTGATTTTACTCAACTTCATTCCCCCCCCCATAAATTTTGCCTCCTAAAATAAAGGGGGTGGTACTATATTCGGGTAAATACGGTACTCATTAACACAGTCAGAGTCAACCTGGTAGTAAATCTGGAGATAGAGGCACAAATAAAAATTGAGACCAACAGGATTCAAATCCCAGGAAAATCTATCGTGTAGCCATTTGAACCCAAGGGAGGGGATGAGTTTTAACTTTCTAGGTTTGCTGGGCCCTTGATCAGAATTGATGGGATGGTCCGAGCTTACTTCTGGAGAGTAAATTAATTTATTATCCTTCATGTGGTCATACACAGTTTGAACTGCCTTCATGACGATAAATTTATTTACTACTTATCAGTACACTTAGAACAACTTGAAGCCACCATTAGGCATTAGATAAGTAGAGTAAGGTTTTTAAGCTTAGTGTTAAGAGCTTCAGCTCAAGATTTTGTCAATAAAAATAGGAGATATGGGTGAAAACAAAGACCTATTATCAAACACTAAAAGTTATTGCAGTGTGTTTTAATGTACAATAGAAGTAAATATCCACGAACTTAAGAGGAATTATACATCCTCAAAGCAGAGTTATTATGCAATCCCAAGAAGATGGTCCGATTTTCAGAGGTTTCATTTACATTGCCACGGCAATCTCAAAAAACATGAAATCCTTATAACTATATCAACACTAATTTACATATTCAATTTCATTGTATACTCTTATTTGGAAGGTGAAAAATGTTCAAAGCTGTGAAGATCTGAATTTTTCCTTGTACAATTTACACATGTCTACTAAAAAAATGTAGATTAAAATGTGGTAAATCAAAAAATTAGACATTTTTATTTTCTTACTTTTATTAAAATAGTCCAGAAGTTTAAAACTTTCACCATTTTTATTGAGAGTTACTCCAACTTAATTTTTTATTACTATTAAAATTAATATCAAATCTACAATTCAAGAGTTTTCACATTACCTTGTTACCCCAAAGAAGTCTTCTTTTCTGCATCTGTTCAGCATAACGCATAGGATTCATGGCCGCTGGGTTGTAATACTTGGGCAACTCAATGCCAGTGGAGGTTTTCACTTGGGCCACTTGCTGCTCCATAGAACGCTGAAGTAATTGCTGGGGGGTCACTGGAGGCATGGAATCAGGTGGACGTAGCTCAATTCCCAAGCGCTCCAAAACTGTAAGGAATAAACAATATTGCCTTGTTGAGTATATCCATAATTTTGAAAACTTTCCAAAAGAAATATATCCAAAACTAATCTACTTCAATTTCTACGATGCAAGCACAAACAAACACTAATTAAAAACAAAATTCAACAACAAAATGAGGAGAAATTACTACCTAAAATGGTAAGTCTAAAATGTTCTACTCTGAGCTTAAGCAAGCATTACTATCTGAAAATAATTATTAATTAACAAACTTGCATTTGACTTTAAGGGAGAACACTTTTATAATAACATTACACATTAACATGGCAATATTGTTTCCAGATCACTGCGAGTAATAAAGGAAACAGGAGGTTGTTTCAGATTCAAGTAAAGGAGCAATTACAAAGTAAAATATTTTGAAAACTTGCAGCAGTCGCTACAATGAAATATTCTATGAGTGATGTTGGCTTATAGGTGGAGTGCAAGTCGATTAACACTCATTTTAAATAATAATACAATAAATAGAATTAAAGTGATGTTACAATAATAATCTGAAGAAAATTAGATATAATCCTACATTGATAACTAATGGAAGTCTCCAATACAAAGGCTGTATGCTACAGAACATACAGAAATGTATACTTATTGTATGTATGTAAGTATTGTCCACATAGAAAGGTCCGATTTATATCAACATAGAAATGTACAGTTTACAACTTTTGCTGTTCACTTAAAAGTAACAAGTTATTTTACCCTACCAACTGTTCCTTGAGACATTGTAATATACAAGTTAGTGTGCAGTAGAATGTACACATTTTCTACACAGCACAGAAGAAAAAATCAAACAAGAGGATTCCCAGCCTAACTTTTTGAATTTGAGACAGTTTATAAATAATCCCTCAGAATATATAATTTAGAGAAAATGGGTTTATTTCTATACACTTGTCGAGACCTCAAAAGAGGTACTTCCACTAAGAACTAGAGCCTATTCTCTGTATGGTTTTCTCCAACCCTCAGGGCATTACATCTCATTGGTAGCCTCCAATACCCTATAGTGTCTTGTCAGGAGGAATAGCACACCTATCCAGAGAGTTGATTGTATCGAGGAATATAATGTATTGAGGGCAGTCTATAACCAACTCCAACACCCTAACTTCACATCCTTGCCAATACTGAACCAGCATCACTGTACAGAAAAAGGAAAATCTAATCCAAATCTCTCCAAATACACTTAGATGGTCTTGGCCGAGAAATATCTAACTTATTTTTTATATTAGCAGGTCGACACATCAAGTGGAGGATACACTGCGAGGCAGCAGATTTGAAGAATCCTACAGTTAACAGTATTCTGCAAATAAGGTAGCCTACACAGTAGCCTCATACCAGAAGAGAGAACATTGCATTGAACAATTGTCAGGTAACACTGAGATGTGATCAGTTAATGATTAACATGGAGTTCTCTGATAATCCCAATTGTGAGCAAAATTATACCTAGCTTTGTATACTTATACTGAATTTGAATTGTTTGAAAACATCTCTGTATGTTTTAACTCAACTTCCGAGTACCTACTCACAAAGGAGTGTTTGCAATGTCAACAGCCAGGTGAAAATTGTGACGTTGCAACTCTATGTATTTCAATTATGTTAAAAAATACCACAGCCCAATTATACAGATTTGCACTTTCCAGAAGCTCTGTTGTGTTCACCCCATGGGACATTGGGTTTGATTTTGGAATTAATTATATCTTTTTTCTATTAATCTTGCCTATCATGGATACAAGTATGAGTAAGTTTGACTCCTCAGTTCACAAAATAACACCTTCATCACTTTGTGGCTTCTCTAATTGTTCTCTTATTTTTTAGAGAGAGAGGGGAAGAGAAAACATTCAGGTATAGACTGTAGTGGAATATTTTGACTACAATAAGCTGTCAAGAATAACAATTCAACATTAATGGGATTTTTTTTATCTTGGTATATATTCATAATTCGTATGTGTTCATTCTTTGAACCTCTGATATTGTCCACTAACAGCATGACTCTCTTGTAAATCAGGATCTCTTGTAAATTTTTTTAACCTGGTACCACTATAGTAAGTAAAACTGTACCTGGAAATTAAATAAATAGATTTTAAGCCCTTAATAACCATTTACAATTCCAATCCTGTCAAAATTCGAACGTATCAAATTATCTCTCATGAGTATACATCAATAAAAAATGGTTATCGTAAGTGTGTGTATCAGCTTACATTCAGCAGAACTTGCCAGGGAAAATTATATAGCTACAAATTAATGAGATTTCTTGAATTATGTCACAAAGACTTCACAATAGTGGAATTATTAAATAATCCAGAATATTTTAAAGTTCATATTATAATTTTCGCTGACTTAGCTTGCTAACTGCATAATGGAATTGTGTAATGGCAGGTACCAGAAAACCAGTCTCTCTCAAAATTAGTGTTCCCAGAATTCACCTAGAAAAATTATAGGTAATAAAGAGGAAGAAATGTAAAAATAGCTCGTGTGTATATATGAGAGAGAATATAATTGCAGAGATCTATTAATGATGCTTAACCTTACTACACCTTGAAGTGAATAGTAATACATGTTGAGTAGTGTTATATAAAATGGCTCGAGTGTTGAATTATGGAGTATTTTTTACAAAGGACATTACTATTTTTCTCAAAATTCAAGTTTTAAATGTCATTCAAATCTTAATTTCTTTAAAAATTTAGAAACTATGAACTACTGTATAAAGTCAATTGTTACTTAGTGCATCAACATAAAAAAAAAATTTACCAGACATTAGTCAGATGTAAAATATGATATAGGCTTAATACTAGAAAAAGAGTTTCCAAAATTTCTAGGAAAATAAGAATAATTTGTGACCTTAAGAGTGATGACATTAGCGAATTACCTCAAAAACATAACCGCAACAAGATTACAAAAACTAAGGAAGCAAATGAGAGATAATAATATACCTGACAATGATAATTTGGTAAGTTACAATATTTTTCCACAGTTTAATAACATTGAAAAATAATTACATATGATGATGTTCGAGTCATATGTAAAAACTTGTTATTTATGTAATGCAAATTTAAAAAAAAGAAAAGTAAATTATTGAAGCTCATTCAACAATTCAAAGTACCAGATTTTAAATACCTTTTAATATCCCTTGGAATGTAGAATTATGGTTTAGGATAGTCAAATTCAGCAAATACAGATTCTTTCACAATACTTACTGGTCAGCTTATTGGGTTTCTTCTCATAAGTACGCCTCCTGTCCCGGCTCCTTGAACGTTGGCGATCCTTGCTTCGAGATCTGCGACGATCGTTTCGTTCTTTGCTTCTAGACCTGGCACTTGAGGATTGTCTTTCCCTGCTGCGAGAACGAGCCCTATGAGAATCTTTTGAGGATCTACTACTGCTAGAGCTGGAATAAGAGTGGCCAGGTGATCGGGAACGGGAACGAGCTCTTTTCCGATCTGGACTGGAGCCTTTGCTTCGACCATGGTGCCTGAAGGGAAGTAATTCTACAATAAATGTCAGGATAAAAATTTAATTAAGCATAAAATTTACAAAACAAATTAAGATATGTAAGTAATGAAACAAATAATATTAAATCTAGACACAAGATAAACAAATGTGTGTCCAGAGCAGACCTTTCATAGCACCTATTAGTTAAAGTATTTTTCATTATTCCTCCAAAACAATTTAATTCATTTAACATGGTTATAAGTGCTGTCAATTCCCTTCACAAATTGTGGAGTCAACACAGTTTGAGTAACTGCACACCAACTCACTTCTTTATCTAGTAATATTTGTAACAGATTTCACACATCTTTTCAAAACAAATATAATATAGAAAATTTAAAAATTATATTTCATGAAACCTTGAGAACCTACGAAGAAATGCATTACAATAGTAAACTTACCTATCTCTATCACGAACATGAGGGCTAATCCTTTGATCTTTGCCTTGGGAACGGCTTCGTCTATCACGAGAACCACTGCGTTTGCTATCTCTTCTATCCTTACAGTGTCCCCCGCTCCTCTCTTCTCTTTCTCTGTCTTTATCTCTTGACCTTGAGAAAGCAAAGGAACTTTTACAAGAAGCATGTCACTAATGAAGTAATATTGAAAAATACAGTATTTCATTACAGATTCACTAATGATAAATACACTTTACACTACACTACAACACTTTTTATGAAAAAACATTTAAAATTTAGAATAGTCATAAAAAATAAATTTACTTTTTAATCAATGCTTCAACCTAAATTACTGTACTCTCTGAGAGCCGGTAAAAATAAATTTAAATTCAACAGAGTTGTACCATCTCCAGCAAACAGTCTAAAATACTTCTGTGATAAATTCGCCTTCGACCCATCAGTCAATTGCATGTCTAATCGTTACCTCACCCAGTATGAAATGCCAATACTGTCTTGATACTCCATCAGTAAGGAATTCAACCAGTTTTCCAAAGGACCAGATGTAACTTCTTCTACAGATTGGTTTGGTAGTTATGGAAAATAGTAATGTGAAAACAAAAAGACTGATGAAAAGGCAAACCACTGAACAGACTTTTATAGAGTTTACCTGATTACTTTAGATAATTTTAAGACACCAAAATGCAGGACATACCTCTCATGTCTGCTGCTACGATCCTTGCTCCTATTATCTTTTTTGTAACTATCTCGTTCCTTTTCTCCAAATTCATGAGATCGACTGTGTGAACGCTTTCTTGACAAGTCTTCTCTGCTTTGGTTCAATTTCTTCAAAGAATTCAAGCCTGACACCTTTTCCTTTTCTTCATTTAAACGGTTGGATTGAGAACTTGAAGTTACTTCACAACTCGATCTTTCAGGGCTATCA
The DNA here is from genome assembly GCA_002313205.1 of Laupala kohalensis. Lineage (NCBI taxonomy): Eukaryota > Metazoa > Arthropoda > Insecta > Orthoptera > Trigonidiidae > Laupala > Laupala kohalensis. The sequence continues at coordinate 864,349 of NNCF01125919.1, read as the reverse complement.
TCGACGCTAGATGAGGACTTTCTAGAGCGAGAGGGGGAGCTGCTAGCCGACGACTTCTCACTATCACTAGAATTACCACTGTGATCGCTGCTGTTTCTATCAGGCGAGTTGTTGTTGTTGGATTCCTGAGCAACAGAAGAAACCCATGAATTAATCCCACTCACCAAATCCCACCTGAATTCACAAGACCGAACTTCAAAAAAATATTAAACAGAAATAAGCAACAATTTTCCCCTGAAGTTTCTAGACATGCTGCAAGCAAATCATACACAATATAGGTGACTCAGGCATGAAATTTAAATTGTTCAAAATGAATTTCAAGTAAGAAAAAAATGATCTATGCACCCTTAAAACACTACTGAAACCCCAGCACAAATCAAAGAGTACAATTTCTTATAGAAAGTATATTTCAAAATTGTCTAAACTAGCCACCAATAAAACTATTAACCAAACATATTGAAGTCATGCATTGTTATGTAGAGATTTTTGAAAATCTGTTCAAGAAAAAACAAAACCAATTTTCCCCTCTTTAACACAGCGTGTATTCTTAAAAACAAAGGAAAGAAATTATGTTTTTGAATTATTTTCAGGCTACACAATTCAAGAATATCAAATTGTTATCACCCTTTAGCTATACCAAAAAATATTGAGCAAAAATTTATCCGAACTTAATGCATCTCCATAAGGTTACTTAGCCATCATATATTTATGTTTTTAGAGCCCATATCTCTAGGTATGAAGCAGTACATTCAATGAAAATCATTACATTAAAGATCCAATATTACTTCGTTACTATTCAATTATTTAATTCGCAATTAATAAATCTACACAAAATACTGAATAGAAAAATTCCTTCATTCTTGCTCAAAATATCTGTTATAGCGCAGTGAAACAATTCTTGTCAAATCATTTGCATCATCCATATAGAACTATAAATTAGTAGATACTTGTCCCAAGTTTTTTTTCTTCATTAGTTTAACTTCAGAACAAATAATCAACAAAGAACAAGTACTACTAGAAAAAAATCACACAATCTCAAATCCACAATCAAACTTCACATTATTGTCCCATAAAAGATGGCCTTGAGAGGTATTATGTGAGTAATAAAGTAGCCATCACATACAATGCAACAAATAGCATAATAAGTTGCATTAAGAGGATATAAACCACTACAGTACTGCTCACACAATTCAAATCAAGAACCATCTTTCCTGAAACAGATGGTAATAAATAAGCATAACACTTACTTCTGAGTGAAGTATGTATTGTTTTGTGGTTCAGGTTTTGATGTTTGTTTTATTTGAGGCTGTGGCTTATTTCTGTTACCTGGCCTGCCGGTACTCACCCCCACGGCTCTGTGATTTCACTTTGATGTTTGTAGGCGAATCAAACTTCTGTGCGGTGGAGTCAACTTTAGTTGGGCCTTGGATCCATCTCTGTCCATGCACATGGTAGTATTTCATAACAGAGCGTGTTAATACCATTTGGAAAATAACTCCCGTTTTTGTTTGTTTTTTTCTTATATTTAAATCATAAAACTACCCTTTTCCATCTGTTCCTTCTACAACTTCCTTTCCCATCACACTGTCGCTACTGCTCTGTTATATAACTGATAAACCATACCAATTTTCATTTGCAAGTCATGACCATTACTCTCCCGTTTTTAGTGTCAGAAAAGTAGAAGGGATATCCATCACAAATGATGCCAATAAAAGAGAACCTAATTAGACATTAGTAATTTCAGTAATTAGTTAGAGATCATGTTCTACAAGGGAAAACAATTTGAAAATATCATAATCAGAATGACATGTTACGTTGAAGAGGTTTAACCCTGCATCACTTCGTTAAGAATAAATCCCACTCCTAACAATACGCTCTAAGGAACAAGAAGCAATTTATGTTACAACAATTTAGAAAATTAACAAATTGGTCACCTTTCTTAATTCCAATGGTTCTCAGGAAAATACCAAAAAATTAAATGATCCCACTATATATTGTTTATATCTGAAGCAATTTCCTCAACTGTCGCTTATTCCAATAACGGAACAATTTGGCATCACATACTAGGTTCATAGCTCTTATTTCACAGATGAATTACTGCCATGAAAATTATGTACGCCCATTTGTAAATAACATAATTAAGCTCATGAATTTTAAAGCAGATGAACAAGATTTCACTCACAACAAGAGAAAAAACTAATAAAAGAAAAAGAGTAGTAGCCTTGATGTGCAATGAAACACTACTCCAAATCACACTTTAACTATTCGCTATATTATAAGAACATTAACTAATAATCTGCATTATAATAAGCAAATAAGGACAACAGCAAACTAATTACGAATTTAGTAATATATTCTAGGATACAAGTTAACAGTTTTGCTGGTATCCCCATAAAATATCACAAATATATTATGTCAATAAACAATCTCCAGAGAAGCCAAAGGAAACCTTCCCGAAGATGCAGATTCCTACCTCACTCATGTCCATCTGAACGTTGTCATAATTAGTATCTTCGTCTGGTTGCCTGTTTATTATATCCATACCACTATGGTTTAAATCTGCATCCTAAAACGGACCATAAATCAAATTCGAGAGGACTAAAATATAAATATTGGATAAATAAGTATTGCCGTAACAGCAACGTAACAGACTACGCATTAACAAAGCGGAGAGCAATGGGAAATAACGTTCACAAACCAACACACAATACGAAACAGATTAAAACAATATTTGAACTTCTCTGAGTAACGTACCTGATTTCCAGAGAAAGTTTCGCTTTCTTCATCATCACTACAATAACTTACAAGCGATTCCATGATGGCGTCACTATGTCTCAAATCGTCTTCAGCTGTATTTGGCCTCGAGACCTCTTCGGCCTTCAGCTAGTTTACGTTTTCGGCTCGCTATCGGCTACCATCGGCTTTCTTCGTTGCTATGGTCACGTCAAAATGCACCTTCGAAACCCAATCCGATGATTCAAAAGGAAATAATTTAAATTTATAATACTTGTAAATATAAATATACGAACATGGTCCACTTTAGACGGAAATTTATGGTCTTAATAAATGAGCTGGCGCACCACAATTCATTGGATTTTTCTCTACCTCTGTTACCATTCTATTACATGTTTGCCACCACGCACAACATAATCCATAATCTTTGATACTAACTGCCAACATTACATTTTCCTTTATCAAAAAATGTGGGCGATGTTTTAATAACATTGGTTGATCACATTAACAATTATTAAGACGTTACGTGAATTAAATTGAAACTTCTTCGATATTCTAGAATTTAAGTTGCGCGTCCATCATATCTGAGGTGAACGGAAAATAACTATTTTCGTAGAAAATAGTATTTAGCTGTCATTTCAGTTTCTTTTTAGTATGATAAATAACTAGGACAGTGACGTAACTAGGATGTAAACGTACTGAAGCAGTTGTTTCAACTACGTAGCCAGAATATTTCGTGGGATGTTGGGTCTTTAAGCCGAAAAAAGTCGTGTTAACTTGATATAGTTATTGTATATATGTCCTTTCTTAATTTGTTCACTTGTTAATTTCGCATAGCTATTAAGTTAATAAAATTATAAAAAGTCTCATTTTATGAAGAAAAATGTGGTAAATGTAATATTCACGAAAATATACGTGTATTTCTGGAAAGATCCCGCCGGGTTACCCCTCTCTTCACGTATAACTAACTATACCTGAGTTGCTGTGCCGGAAAAGGATTTATCTTTTGTTGTTGTTGGGGGCACCGTGATTGGGGGTGAAGGGGACTCAGATTTCCGGGACATCTGGAGATGTGGAAAGTTAAGTGAAAAATTTTCACGTCATTCAAAGCTTAGTTTATGAATTTTTAATAATTACATTTTATTACGATACTTGTTTCTCACCAAACATGGTTGAACCCCAAAGCCTTTCTCCCCCACTCCTGTCTGCGGGTCCTCCATAATCAGTGGCGGCGATAGCGGGTCCGTAGGGTTTTTATGGCGCGGGTGGTCCCGGGAGTTTGGGGACCTTACCGTGGTAAGAAAATTAAAGTGAAATAATATGAAAGATACAATTTTTTAAATATCACAAGTTTCCCGATTTTATGAAAAATGAAAAACAATTTAATTATTGTCGTAAATGTTTTTCTCCAACATAAACTGAGTAGAAAAGAATTTTCATTACCAACTCTATATTGAACTTGATTTAATTTAAATAAGGTATACATTTATACAATTTGTTGTACTATTATTTTTATAAGTCTGACAGGAAGTCAAGTTTAGTGGGTATGTGTATATTACTGGGTTGTTCATTACTCAGGTTCATTGCATTGCAACAAAAGTATCGGAAATATCAACGTAGGAATTCTAAGAATTCTATTTCGTGTATCTGTTACTGGCAAAATAGGAAATCAGGGAATGTAGAAAAGGCAGTAGGAAATTACAGTGAGATATATCAAAATAAACCATAAAGACATAAAGGTTTTCGGGAGAAATTATAAATAGTTACAATAAAGAGAAAATAAATTGTCTTATTCTGACTGTAATTTAGTAGTTCATTTAATGTTTATGTGATAATTGAGTATAATTACATAAGTCATGAACCCATTATTTTAAAGAGGGTTGGGGTTAAGAAAAATCTTGTGGGAGGGCCTCCGAATCCTTACTGCACCACTGTCCATAATGATATCATTTTGACAGCATAAACAGCATTTGAATTAAAGAAATGAGCTGGGAGAGGGGGGGGGGGGGGATTTTGAAGCTAATCTTTTCATATTTCAATATAACGCTTTATGAAATTGTCAAGAAAATATCATTATATTAAGTGAGGATACACTTAAAAGGACCTCATATGGTGCCCACACCAGAAATTAGAGTTAAGAACAATTTTATGGAAGGTATAGTTATTTCTGATTCAAATACGGGTTATTTCTTTCAAGAATACTTATATGATGCTATGCAATTCTTGCAATTAGAAGAATGGAAGACATTCATTTGCAAATAGTACTATGATTGCACCATATTACTCCACGGTCAGGTGTGAGATCACTCAGATAATATTTGTATCTCCACGTTTTGTAGATCCCAGGCCCAACCTAGAAAACGATCCTAGTTATACTACGGAACTGATATAAAAATGAAACATTGTTGGCACATTAGTTGAAATGAATGTTTCATTATAACAATTATTGTTCTCAATCATGAGAGATAAAATTACTTTTCCCTGGTTGGGAACAAACACAAAAATGTAGAAGAGGGAAAAAAAGTTAGAAGGGGGAAATTCCCTGGATCTCCAATTAATTCAAACCCTGGGTGTAGTGGATGTTAACCTTGGTGTTAAATAGGTTTTATATAACACATTTTATTTATTTATTAACACAGTGAATAAATTTACTGCTATTTGTTATTTTTTAAGCCATAGTACCTCTGATCCTCCAGCATAATTCCTCCTTCCCTTACATTTGTTTCTCTCACTTTGTTGAATCATTTACTCTGTGTTCTTTTAGGTATTATAAAAAGAATTCTCTTTTGTGAAAACAAAACTTTTACCCTACATTTATATTTAATGTACTCTACATTACAAAGAATCACTTTTTATAATCTTATTCTGTTTCTCTTTAATTTATAATATTAATTTCTCTTTTCTACACTCATTTATTTATTCTACATTATTTATTTTTCATTGGGATATATGAACATTATCTCTGTAATCTCAACCTGACATGAATTTTTTCTGTTTTGCCTTTGAGTACTTCATAGTTGGTTCTCTGCTTGTTCCTGAAGAGTAAGGTTGCTTTATATTTATTGAGTATTAAGTGACTCTTTTGGCATTTAGCTTTTTATTTATTTATTATTTATTGTACATTTTTTGGCAAGTTTCAGACCATGAGGCCTGCTCTTTCATCTAACCATAACTTAGGAGAGGGAATTGGGAAGGAGATATGTTCAGTTGCCGAGGAACTTAAGGAACCGAACCAACATTTGTCTGGAGTAGGTGAGGGAAACCCCAGCTAAAAACCTTACCTAGTTTGTTTGAACCCGCTCTCTACCACTCAGCAGTTTCAAGGAAGCGAAGATGCTACCACAAGACCACCATACTCGCTGTGTTTAGTATCTTTATTGATTTAATTCAAGGTAATCCAGATTTATCTCTATGCCTATAACCTTGGTGACCCATAGTATGTGACTATTTTCATATCTGTAGCACTAAAATTTTGTAGCATTATTGTGATTTATCATACCTTTCCACCCTGATATTAAAATTATAAAATACAATACCAAGAGTCCTTAGGTAATGCCTAATGGAAGGATCACTGTGACATAAAATTGTGTAAAAGCAATATTGATAAGGATATGGTGGAAAACAAATGCTGAATAATCTGAGGTTTTTCATTGTTATCCTTGGAAGAATGACCCAAGCAACAGCCCACATAAAAAAATTAATTAAAAAAACCTTGATAATATGATAGATATAATTTTTTTAAAGTTTAAAAAATATAACTTACCCAATAAAAGAAAATAATCTTGGCAAGATAATGAAATTTATTTAAGATATAAATATGTAAAATGACATTAGGACTAGGAAAAAATCATCACTTTACAAAATGGCTAAATAGTGATTGTCTAAAGAAATATACAAACATGCAATCATTGTGCAAGAATAAAAAATGTTCTGTGCACTGGTATAAATATAAATCCCAAACAATAAAAACATCCTTTCCTTACATCCTATAGAGTCTTAATTTTCTACAAGGTAACATGTATTTCAATGTTTGTTATATTTTAGAAGGTCCACTGAATTGCAGATTCTGTATTGATAAAATATAATTATAAATTCTACAACAATAGCAACTNCAGATTCTGTATTGATAAAATATAATTATAAATTCTACAACAATAGCAACTAAAAGTATTATACAAAACAAATTACTTGAACTTGAAGGAAGCATTTTAAACATTGTGCGATTTAGCTTCTATTACGGAAGAATTAATACTCGTAAAATAATTTTAGTTGTTTGTCATGTCATAAACACTATCATTATTCAAGAATGATTCTTCAATATAGGTAACAAGTACATTTCTCAGAACATTAAGCAGTAGTATAATGTCATGTACTATCCTGATGTAAATATATGAGTTAAGTCCTCAACAATTTGGTAGTTGGAACTAGTCCATGATAGAAAGATATAAAAAATATCACACTTAAGAGCTTATTAGTGATAATTACTAAACAGTTTTATTGGTAAGAAAAGATACTTTTTTAATTGTAATAAATGATATATTACATCAGAATTACAAAACATGATAATTCAAATATTGCCTCTAGCTCTTTGTTTCAAAATATAATCCAATTCGAACGAAGACTAATTTTACTTTCCTAGCTGTACAATGTAGGGCCTACTTATGAGGTACGATTTAGTTTTTCCTCAATAAATTGACCAAAATTCACTAAGAAGTTTTAACAAGTAGTGACTAGTAACAAAATATGTAATTGCAATTCAATCACCTTTGATGATTAGTAATAGGACTGACTCATCATGGTTCATTACCCATACATGCAAGTGATAATTTTGTTTCCTCTCAACATAAATACACAAATGATTTGATACAAAATCAATGAGCATTCAACCCAAAAATACATTTTTTTAAAATCCAGAGACATAACTTAAATTATTTCAACAGAAAATTAAAAATATGATCCCAGACCACTTAGTTTATTGTATTTCTGGAATAATCCTCTTGAAAATAAAAAGGAAAGAAAACTCAATTTTTCCACAGTAAAAGTGAAAAGATGTGTAAAACATGAAGGAGAATTTCTTTCACAAACAACAGAATGAATATTGAGAAAAATATTATAAAATATAAAATAACACTTGATTATTAAGATTTATCACAATTCAAAATAAAAAATGTTGCAATGAAATGAGAAAAAGTGAAGGATTATTACTATATAATTTTTTGTTAATGAGAACTTATTAATAGAAGAAAATAGTATGATACTATATTGATATTTGTTAAAAAGTAGTTATAATAAGATGTGCTCTTATTTTTTGACCTTCAGAATACATTTCAATCCCCAAGAAATAAACAACAAACTTATATATATTTGATACACTTTTTATAGCTTACTATTATATCACAACCTCAAGTAAGTGGACATGTGCACATAATGGATCAGAGAACTTTAAATAGTAAGTCATATAGAGTAGATTTTAAAAATGTATTAGAGGAAAAATGGCAAGTGACCTTTTAGTGAACATTAATATGGAGGAAAGTCACATAATTAGTGAATATGAAAGATTGTTTTATGAAATATTGTGCATTAAAGAAATACTATCATACCATTCAAAGATACAATTTTTTTCAAGAATAAGTTTCGCAATTGTCTGTTTTCTAGTGAAAACATGTAAGTTCAGAGTATATCAAGATGAAATTGAGAGATTTTCAAGTATCTTATGATGATGACAAATAATTTCAGTCAATTTAATCAGGGTTGTTGGAAGTATTATTTAAAAATAATCACAAACTTGTACTTTGTCTTGAAAACATAATTTTGTGATCAATGTTCATATTCATTGACCTTAATTATCTTCACTTTACCCTAGTATTCAAATTTTTGACAATTAATACTAATGGGGAATATTAAATTATTTTGTTGCAAGCATTTTATTTTTGTTTCTATTTTAATAAAGATACATAAAATTAATGAAACATACAAACTGTTGAGAGGGCAAACACTCCCCTTTGAGCATAATTAAACTTTAAACTATATTTTGTAAGTGGTAAATGGGACTTCAGAATGTGACCAGGATTATTCGATCTCCAAGTACACTTTCTAAAATCAATGAAAGTTTCCTGAAGCCAGGAATTTCTCATTCTCTCTGTTCTAATTCAATTAAGTATTGTGTACTTCCTCTGATACATACTTCCAACACCCCCAAAAACAATCCTGAATGATGGAAACTATGAAAAAAAAACTTCTGCCAGCAAATTTTAGTTACAAAGTCTTGCTTGAATAACAGGCAGTAGGTGCAATTTATTTTAGAATATATGCTTAAATTTCATTCACACTCAATCAGTGTCTTAAAAGACACCCTTCTTTGCACTTTGGACAGTCAGGTAAGAAACACAGTCCCTGCAGAAATGAAGTTTTCCAAATTCCCCAGGGCAAACACTACAAATAAAACTTGGAATAGTTTATCAAATAATTGTGTCATAAAAATACCATCTCAATAACAAATACCATATTTAAATACATTTACATATATATCTCAATGCAACACACTAGAAATAACATTTGATATTGATGTCTACAATGAAATACATAAATGACTCAATTATAATTTACTCTTTTCAAAAGAAGCAATGAATTACCTCTATTGACAAGTTATGCAATAAATGACAGATAATGTAATACATTTCATATTGAAACAACTTTGATGTCCAACAAAGACCACCATTCCATTTTCATTATTTCAGACAAATTTTTAGTAAAGATGAAGCAAATTTAAGTCTTTTCTCACTTTTTTCATTTATTATATTAAAATGTTTATATCATTAAAGCTGCTTTATCTAGATAGGCATTAGTTTGTTATGTTGGGCATTGGTTTATTTTACCATAAATTTCATAAATTCCATAATGAGTCTGGAAACCAATGAACAACAGTAAATTTTAAGATATATGTTCATAAAGAGATGGGAGACATGTCTTTAAGTATTGAGTCACACATCTGTAAAATCCATAAAAACACTTTGAGGCACATTAACTGGGTAAGTACCACATTTTTTTACAGGTTTAGCAACCATTTGACCCATATCTATAATGTTGATACTGGATACAAGCCTACATGCATAACTAATTATTATTTCTAGAATTGATAAAATACAGTGGATTAATTACCAATGGTCCCTGTCTTTATATAAAGAATAGTCAAAAATATTTATCAATGTAAAAAACAAATCTCTTTCCATTATAAATTATATTATTTTTGTCATTACATAAAACACATTAAAATATTCTGGAAAAATTATCTATTTGCAGGATAAAAGTTAATGAAATAACAACTCAATAACAGTATTGCTATAATCTTGTTTGTCAACAAATATTGAAGGGAGATGGAACTTGAAGTACCATGTAACAGAAGAAATGTAGTGCAAGTCTCATCTTTTTCCAACACTCGTTCCTTCTTTCCTATTTTCAGGAGACGTAACTTCCCTTACAGCAGGTAGATGTCCCTCAACGGAAGAATTCCTGAAAAATAGAAAGTCAAAGTCAAAGTGTTTCCTTCATTGGCCATAACAGAACCTTGTGGAGTTAGCAGATAGTAGCTCTCCATCATTTCTTTGCCTCAGTCCCAGCAGCAGACAATGTGGCCATCATTACACTCTGGCTGCTATGACTCTATGGTAAATATGGTTATCATTAGCATAACATTATAGGCAGGTTGAGAAGGTCTGGGAACCAGGTTGGACCTTGTATTGAGGNTATAGGTAGGTTGAGAAGGTCTGGGAACCAGGTTGGACCTTGTATAGAGGTACAAGTAACAATCCCATGTCCACGACAACCATCCTAATTGATTGTCTAATTTAAAAAACTTTAAATTAAAAATAAAAAATTACTTAAAACTTTAAGAAATAGACAAATATTGTGTTTGAATTGTTGAAGAGGCAACAGCTTCAGAATTATTGAAGAGGCAACCCATCTTATCAATGCAGAAATATAAGAGATCCAGTCACAGGGAGATACAATCTCTATAGTTTATAAGACATCTGGAATGTGTCTGCACAAAGACAGAGCAATGGAGTAAGTAGACAATACAAAAAAAAATGCTAACATAATGACAGTATGAGAAAGCATTTCCCGGGTGCATGTATGCTTCCCTAGAGTTATAAAGAAGTCTCTACTCAGTAGCGGTGATTGGGAATCAAAAGTGTGTGT
>NNCF01125919.1:814624-845984 GCA_002313205.1 Laupala kohalensis | reverse complement strand
ATATATATATATATATATATATATATATATATATATATATATATATATATATATATATATATATACACATATATACACACACTCAATGAACACTTAACTTGAAAGTGAGATCAGTTAAAAATGAAAATAAGTTTCACAGCAGTTCCTGTCAATAGCGTATATTATATTTTAGTAGCATATAGTCGTTTTCAAAGAATATTCGGAGGATTTTATGATGAATCATTTTGGATACTTGGATTTATTTCGTAATTTTTCACATATCCGAGTAAAAACTACTAGAACTAATAGTAAATGTTCATCAGTGCAGTTAACAACGCAACATCTTCCTAATTTGCACCCAATCTACGAGGTAAGATTCACACACTCGTTTCTTTTACTGTATTCACCTCCCACATTTTGACAATCTCTCGAGAGATGATTGAACACCTATCACATCGGCGTTGACGGAGGTGAAGGTGAACTCTTTAAACGACAGATGATTGAGCGAAGTCAAGTGAACGATGAATCTACGGATTTGGCATGACTTGACATCAGCTGGAGGCAGTACATTTAAGCTCTCCCAACCAATGATAGGGTGTGCTTTCCACTTACGAAAAGCGACGTTATTGGAGTAGATGATGACTGGAACACACCAGTCCTTTCTTTTCACTCGCTCATTTGGTAAACAGCTAACTCCTTCTCTAAACTTAAGGCTTTATATGATTTATGAGCGTCAATAATTTGAATACCTTTTACTGAAAATTCTCGGAAGACTCTGAGTTGATTTTTCCCTTTGCTATTCATTACTGCATGAAGATTGCTTGAGATTGGGGAAAATTTTGAACGAATAATATTTGTACGGAATCGTCCGTAAAATCAATGGACGTTCATCCGTGCGACGCATTGTGAAAGAAATATAGAGAACGCTTTGAAACCAACATCCGGTCGAATAATTTCTCCTAAAGTAAATGAACGTTGAATTTCACGACGGATTTCAAAGCGTCAGATAAATAAGAGTTCAGTGAATTCTGTTTCAAAATTTCGTGGAACTAAATGGAGAATTAAAACACAATTCCCTTCGTTCAAAACGAAATTCCAATAAAAAGTGGAAATTTTTTAACTGGTAACTAATACGAGGCGGTATGGAGAGACTTACTTCAATGATTCAGAAAAAAACAAGGAAAGTTCTTCGGATTCGGTCTTCCAATTTTGAAATAAATGTGAATTCCACTGCGTGACTAATATTCTAAAGCGATTAGGGACGATTTGTACCAAAAAGTTCACTTGGAATCAATAGGTGAAATAGTTGGATTTTCGATGGTAGTAGAATTGACAGAGATAATAAAATCTTTATTCTTTTACTTTATAATACGTCGGGAGAAAGCCATACTCGAGATGACTTGCATTTGTTGTTGGTATCGTAAGTTTAAAATCGGTACGTCTTTTTATGCTTTACACTAGATTCATCTTCTATAAGTAAAAACGAAACATCTGCAGTAATATTTTAATAGCATATTAAATTGTGAAGAGTAAAATTAAGATATTATAATATATTTAACTACACAAAGCTTCTTTGGAAACTTTTATTGAAAGAATCGTTCCCATGTAAATGGCTTTAAATTATGGATTCGCACACCTCGTTTTCCGACTAAGTACCAATAAATATTTTTAAGTCTGAAATGTATATTCTCGAAAATTGTACTGTCACATAGAATACGTAGATTGATATGAAATATCCATTCATGAAAAGCTAAACTTAATATGAACAAAGAAATAAAAGAATTTTTTTTAAGATGCGCACTTACACTAAGAGAAAATACAAGACTGGATACAAGGAAACCTGTATCGAGCAATAAATTATTTATTGATTTATTTTACAAACCCACTTTTTTCTTTAAATTTATCATATTTATCTCGCAAGTACAAAGCTAATTTTCTCATCTATATTACACATTGGCTGATGCAAAAAGAGAAAGGAATTATAAGTCAAAATGAAATGTAGAATTCTCTTCCATCTTCAGAATTCCGATCTCCTCTCATTTATCAACTAGGTCATGTGACTTGCACTCTGATTACACGAAGTGAGAAAAGGAGTCTGTGAGGTTCTTACGCATACGTGACATGGTTATAAGATTGAGCGTTTCATTTCAACTCTATGAACTTAAACAGTCCTAGCAGCCTGCAATCTGATTTAAAATCACATTTACTCCAAAACGAAGGTAGACAGTTATTCTTTAAAAATTGTTTGATCCGTACTTTGATATTAATTTTAGAGCCATTAATCAAAACTAGGATAATCGTCTTAAATGCTCAGATAAATAGGGCAGAAAAGTTTTAATACATAAAATAAAATTAACCTCATTGAATCTATTGGTTTAGAAAAAAACAATAGAGATAATTAAATTGCTTGGACACAATTACTTAAATGAAACAAAATGAGTGAAATGAAATTTACGCGTTCAAGAAAATGAAGATCAATTAAAATCAAGAAAAAGCAATGACTCTAAAAGTCTCATTTTATTTATTTTAACAAAGGAGGGCAATGCACGAAACTAGTTAAAATCGCATGGTTGTTACAAGCATGTTAAATGTGTTCAGTTGCATGTCATTTCATATCCCGGGAAACTTAGATTTTTCAACCTTCTTCATTTCTTTGATCTGGAAGTGAAATTGGATATCGTAACTATTGTCAGTTAATTTATGTCCACTAAGTGACCGTCGCAAATTGGATTCACAAACAGAAGGTTCATATTAAATTATTTGGCCTTCTGTAGACAAATTACTGAATTTCACTTCACAACGTTTTAACCAGAATCTTGGCCCTCATCAGGTTTTATATAAATAACACAGTATCCTTGTTACATATTATGAACGAAATGCTATTCATTACTGCAAACAGATTGCTTGTAATTGAGGAAGAATTTGGAGTGAAAACTATTTGTACGGAATCGTCCGTAAATCCAATGGACGTCTATTCGTAGGACGCATTGTGAAAGAAAAGTACAAAAGTAATCAGCAAACACAGAAAAAAAAATTACAGAAATCATATACATATGGAAATATGTTTAAATATTTCGTTTTAATGGAAATTTTAATCTTACGACAAAAAAGATAGTTCACTTCCAACTCCATTCATTTAAGTCACATTTCAATCAATGATCAATTAAATACGTATGATTAGAACACTCTTGTCATAATTATTACAATTAATTATTATAATAATTATTTTGTTTTATATTTATTTCATTATTAACGTATGCAAAGTGTACATATCTGCAGAGTAAGTAGTGAGGAGAAGGAATTCTCTCTTATGTTACGAGATAGACCTCGTCATAGAGTGACGATTTGTAAGGTAATAAACATAAATAAAGTTTACAAAATAAGAGTTGTCCATGTAACGTATTAAAATTTTTAAAGGATTTTGATTTTTTATTGCAATAATTTAAATTTGTTATTAAAATTTATATTTCCTAAGTACATTTCATTAAAATGTTCGATGAATTAACTAATTGGATTAGTACTTTCCAATAACCATATAAATTTCTCATCGTGTGATGCATAGCAAAAAATTATATTGTATACTGATTGTCTGGCGTTGTCTGGGATATTTCTTAGACTAATCTACTTTTACTCAGGAAAAATAAAATCTATCTTATAGTAAAATCAAAATACTTTTACTTACAGTTTTTTAAAAATATATGCATAATATCCTAATTTTACAAATTCATAATAATATAAATTTAATACAAAACCTGACTGCATACACTATCTCGCGGGAGCCGCGTCTGTCGAATTTTCGCTTGGGAGGCAAGTCATCGCTGCACCATTCATTACAATTCTTGTAAAATCTAAATTATTCGTCGGACTTTTACGATTTAAAGACTTTTTCTATCTTTGATAATTGTACAAAAAAATAATCCATTAAATTTTATGATTGATTGATTTTTCCTTCTTAAATTACACTATATTGAAGTATTTCTATTTTAATAACTATTTACGTGTACTTCTATTTTAAATAACGTTCTATCGATAATTAAGGTTAATTTTTGTAGATAGACATATGCTGTCGTGGACTTTGTTGCAGAACTCTTTGTGGTAAACGGTATCGCCATTGATAGTTGTCACCTATCTCTAACCGTTTAGGCAGCTAAGCGAATATAACTTTCCCTTTCCCGATTTTATCGATATCTATTGTCAAAAACTATTTCTATCTTTCTTACCACATATTTTTAAAATAATGGTTAGCCTATGTTCATACTGGACATCTAAACTATTTCCTTGTCAAATTTTATAACGATTTGTTCAGTGGTTTAGTCATCAAGAAGCAAACAGACAGACACATTTTTGCGTTACGCATTTGAGTATGGATTCGTATTTCAGTAATTTTAATTTTAACGCAATCCTATGTACGGATGGAATGTACGACAATGTTTCTTCAATTTAGGTACGAAAATTTTCACTCTAATTCTTGATACAAATAAATTGGTATGTTTGCTAGTTTATTTCCTCATAAAACCATGGGATCAATTTCAAACAAACTTGAGAAAATTATTTAACTCTAAATGTAAAAATATACTGTGTATTCGACATATCTACCGCAACCGTTTATGGGGAGGGGGGTTTGAGGAGATACTTGGAAACATTATTAAAGTCTGCGGTAACCTATGCAACTTGCATTCTTCAGCACTTGTAGTTGTTATGCACTTGTAGTCTTTTACTGACTACAATATTAAAAGAAGTTCCGAAATCCGATTAATTACTTTCGTGGTGGGAAAATCTGAAGTAATCTCTTGTTTATACGTCAGCAATTATATTACTTACAAAGGGAACAAAATTATATTTTCCTGAACCGGGAAAGATAAAAGTTGGGAATCTTAAAACAGAATAAAAGGTTGAGACAATTGAACATATGAGAATATTACAAAATAGGTTCGTACCCTACACTGCATTTTGGACATTTTTATAACCTCTTAAAAGTCCCGTGAATTGTATGTGAGGTACTGGCAATGGAACTGACAAAATTGATGAGTGGCATATTCGTATGCAATGCATTTTCTGCAATTAAGATTCCTGAAGAGCTAATGGTATTGAAGGTCCAAAATTCCTGAGAGAAGTGCTGAGCAAATAATAAAATAAAAATGATTCAATTAAAAAGGATAATTTTTTCATGGTGAGTATGTAGCAGACTTTGCTACATCACATAACATTTAAAATAATAAAGGCCAGCCTCCTAAATATTATCCATATAGGAGACCTACGTTGTTGTCTTAAGTTAACTGCCAACTAAAAGTTGTTGATTCTGATTACTTCATTCATTCCGTCCCGAGCTGTGATACGAGCAACATCGCTTCTGTACCCGTTCCGCCAGTCGTGAGTTTGATGCTCAATTAAGTAAGAAAAGCTGCATTACTTGGAAACTATGATAACCTGACGCAACCAGACAACTAACTATAGATATCGTGATTGTACTAAAACAATTCTATTACGACACTTGCTTAGAAATGTATATAATCAATCATGTCCTGCGTTTATCTGCAGGTAAAATGTAATAAATGTTAAACTTGTTTTGTTGGATTCGCGTTCTTATATTTTCTTACAGTAGCTAGTTTATTTCATATTTTTTAGGGGTTCATCGAGAACACGCGAGATATGCCAAAGTTACAATTTATAGCAATTGTCAAACATGAAATCCACCCCTACAAGTAACCTGACACGTGGTGGAACTTTTATGTCTCACGAAGATGTGATGAATTGTAGAAGTGTTGGAAACGAATCCTTTTACGTGATCTAAAAGCGAAAAAAAAAAACAGAAACGAGAACTGAGTAAAACGGTTTGGAATCAGATATCTTAACCCATGAGAGCGTTTGAAGGCATTGTTTTCTCGTCCAGAGTGAATATTATCCCCACATTTTAAAATGGATGGTCACATAAAGGTCTCTAGAAGTACACGTTATCAAAAAAAAAAAAAAAAAAAAATCTTTAAATGCGTTTCATGATCGTTTTCTAAACAATTGACGAACGAAGAGTCCACGTTCAATTTTCTCGAAGCATGAGCACACATATCGGGTAGAGGCGGATTTCTTATACAGGTTCTCTAGACTTTATCTAGGAGCGTGTTTATTGTAACAATACATCGTGAATTTAGTGTTATTTCAATTCTTATGATTTTTAAACACTATACTCAGAATAATCGATAGTTCGATAATAACTTGTACATGTAAATTTTTTGCGTTAAATTACAAGCATATTGACATTCTATTAGTATTATAACTCGTAGCTAACTTTTCATCTTATCTAGGAATTTTTGCTGAAATTTTTGGATCCGCCTCTGCCTTAGGGTCCTTGATCGGAATTGATGGGATGGTCCCTTGCTTGCTTCCGGAGAGTAAATTAGTTTATTGTCCTACATACGCAGTTTGTACTGCTTTTTTGACAACAAATTTATTATTATTATTATTATTATTATTATTATTATCCAACGCAGTCTTCATAAAACGTACTCCTATGATGTTGTACAAGTTGTAATACATTATTGAAACTTTTAAAGTATTTTTACCACCGATCTGTTGATCTAGGATCTTACGACTATTACAGCTATGAGTATACGATAACCCCGAGAGAAAAATGACTTAAAAACTCCGTCGTCTCTCCTGTCTTTTTATGTCTGTGGCTGCACCGAAGCGTAAAAGATGACGTAATGAGATACGCAGGAAATTATGTGGCGATAACCATGTCGTTCCTCACCGTTCGCGAAATGAAAGCAAAGTAAAACTGTGAATCAAGCTGTAAAATTAAAAAGTTTTTAAGGACACTGAGCATAATAAAATTAATACATTTTTATAATACATCAACATCACGATTTCCACGACGACACCCAGGGTGGGAAAAGAATGCTCGGAGGGAAACTATTTGTAGTTCTTCACTCTCTCCGGCTGGGATGAGCAAAAAAGGAACCCTCAACGGCTAACAACTGCGGTTGTAAAATTATATTCTGCAATCTGGACTATATTTAATTACTAATCCTCCCATTTGTGAGTAAACATTTAGAATTTGACCTCATTAGTCGGTCGAAATGAGAACACAAAATACAAATAAGTTTATTATACTTTTCAAACAATAATTCGGTGAACATAGCCCACCCGTATTACTATTTTTGTGATCCGTAATAACTCAAGATTAAACAGTAGTGACTAAAATCCTAACGGTCGTAATATTAGTTATAATTGGAGCGAAACATGGCATTAACGAATTCTCTCAAATTGGTATGAAACGTGTTCGTCAAAAATTTATTTTTGGAGCGAGCTCCACCGATTTCCATAAAATTACATCTTAGAGGGTTTTTGAAATTATGTTGTAGGATTATCCTATTTTTTTTAGGAGGGGGAGGGAGATTTCGCTTTTCTTTACCTTTCTCAAAATGAAAAGTAAATACCATAAATATTTTAATACATGTAAAAATTGTACGTTGCATGTAAAATAATCTGAAATATTTTAATACACGGAGTGTTTCAGAAACATCATCATTCATTTTCATTTTAATTCGTGCTTAGCATTTTAAAACCAGGAAACCAGACTATTCCAAAGAATGTAAATGATCTCCGCAGATTTTGAGAGTGTACATATGCGAAGGCATTATAAGCGAATTCCGAATGCAAATGCTAACTGCGTTATTCATAACAAGGACATCGGCTGCGGACTGTGTGTGGACACAGCCTCCATGAAAGAAAGATCAATGTTACATTGTATTCTCTGAAATTTGCGACCAATTTATACGATGATTTTCTGCAACACGGAGTAGAAATCTTTAAATAATATAATGATTCTGATAAGAATGTCTTTCTGCCACAATTTGACAAATTAACGATTTCGTCAAACTATATCCAAAGTCATGTAACTTTACCGAAAATAATGCCATATGGTTGTCAAATATGAATTGTCAAATTGTACGAATTAAATTAATATTCGAATAAATATTAATAGTGGTCACAAAAGTGACTATTTGGTGTAAAAATTAAATATACAACAACCTAAGACACAAGGTAATATTTATTCCACGCGCTCGATGCAGTAAGAACAGAATAGCCCCACAAGAGGAAGAGCATTAAATTGATGGCCGCTATTGGCGATAGATTTAAGTTTAAAGAAATCAGGATGAACTGCTAACAGAACAGCGAGGTATCCTAACTCATCATAACCCTTATGGACAATTGGGAAGTATAAACGTTGGCTACACACTGTGTACAAATCCCGTACCAACATCAAGCCAGTGAGACTGTCAATAAATAAATTACGTAATAATTTATTGGCAAGAGAGCAGTGACAAACGGCTAATGAACACGTTGAGGACAATCAAGTAGTTTACTGCTACTACTATAAAATTAACTACTATAAAATAACATTGTGTTTTCGTCAAAGTTAAGGTATATTCCTCTTAGGGTACATTATCCCTGAGTAAAGTTACACGACTTTGTGTATAAGTAACAACTTTAAAAAATAATAATCGTTGAAGAGTAAAAATTAACTCAGAATACACTTACAACTTTTGGAATTTTTGCAAGATGGATTGAAAAACTATTTTTATAGCATAAACCATAAAAAGTACTGTAACGATCAGGTCGCGCGATTTATTTGTGAAGTGATTTACAATTAAAAATACATTATTATTAATAAATAATATCTAAAGAAAACAATGACCTTTTTTTAATAAATTTAAACATAACAACTCGAACAAATATTTTTATGTTAATGAAATAACACGATTAATTGTGTATTTTATAACTTGTTGTAACACGGTCGATTTGAGGTGATCTCTCCTGAAGTCCGGGTTGGTGAGGTAAGGGTGTTTCTATCCCATGGAAGATAACCACTACGAATTTCATCTAATCATTTCAATCTGATCAGATTTACCTAGTAAAACCATCTCACAGGTGCGTCAAGGGTCCTCAGTCACTCCTCGAAATAGTTCAAAGTCGTCTTCGAACTAAGAACTAGAGAAGAAGAAAAAGTTATGGTGCGCACAAGTAATTTTAATACAATTCCATGAATTCATTGACAAGCACTGGTGCAATTCGCCTTTGAGCTGTGGAGCCACTTGAAATTCGAGTGTGACGCCCACTCGCAGCGGAACACGGCATTTCTCAATTTAGAGAATGCGACGAGCGTACGGAAATATCAGCCAATTCGTATAATCGCGACAGAGAGAGAGAGAGAGAGAGAGAGAGGAGAAAAAGGAGTCTTATGAAGGAAGTTTCGTCGTTATTACATTTCCATGATTAGCAATTGTGAGGATAATACAATTTTAAGCGTCTACGTTCTCATTGTCCACACGAAGCTCTTAATGTGTAAATAAGAATAGAATTGATGACTGATTACTAAAAATTTAATTTTAACTTTATGAATACTAATATAAAGCGTGAAGTTAAAATGATAAACAAACAATGGAGTATTTTACCTCACAAGAGAAAGGGCACGAAGAGATTTCTAACGATGTCAAATAAATCTGATTATTGTCATCGCTAAAAGGAGACCTAGAAATTTTACACTCATTCCGGACAGTTCAGCAGAGGATATAATTTTAAAACAACTTTATCAGTGAGTTTTTAAATAAATGAAGCTGGAATACGAAAATTCTGAACGATGGTGTCGAATAATCCACATCTTTTCGAAACAGTCACGTAATTAGTTTTTAATCCTTCCCTGAATGGTTCTGAAATTGTTTGAACATACATTTTCACCGTAGGAAACACTTTGAGGTTATTAAAAAACATCCATAATCACAAGATAATCCTAATAATCCGAAGAGCAACCTTCGCTAATTATCTTTCACCGCGTGACAAATTGATTCCACAAGAACTAAAAAAAAAACGAAGAAAGTTCAGCATCCACTTCGATGAATGAACTTTTTTACTCCCGCATACTAATTATCTTATTAGTTACTCAATGACACACACTTCCTACGAGTTAATAGGATCCCACAATTTGGGTGACATTTCGTAGTTCTCTCCGTCTGTCTCTCCATCCAGTAAACCCCATGTTAACACGTAACAATCCTGCGGCTTATCTTTGACTTTGGTCATGGACCGTGTTGCAGGTCGTCTGTCGCCGCTACTTCAACATTCTCTAGTTTGTGTAGCTTCGTAGATTGCTTGCTTTGTGGGTACATTGTAAAGGGCTTAGGTCTCATCCATTCGGCGAGTGCGGGGTGTGTCAATGGCTGTGGAAGAGGCAGTGAAACAATGTCGAAGTGCAACTGTGTGAAATGTGAAGTGACTTTCACCCGACGGGTATGAGAGGTAGTTTCGTACTT
Source organism: Laupala kohalensis (assembly GCA_002313205.1). Taxonomy (NCBI): domain Eukaryota; kingdom Metazoa; phylum Arthropoda; class Insecta; order Orthoptera; family Trigonidiidae; genus Laupala; species Laupala kohalensis. Next base: position 835,698 of record NNCF01125919.1, on the reverse strand, counting down.
TGCAGTCGGATAATCAAGTTCTCTCATTATCCATGGGCACTGTGTAAAGTAAAATCTACTCGGACACCAATGGGAGGAAAATAAAAGGGTGTCAATCCTTTTTAACCTACTAACCGACACCAAACTCTAACAGTTGATAAAACAGTACATCATTGAACGTGGAACTACCAACTTGAAGGAGCGAAATATAAATCGAGTTTTCACAAGTATTACAAACTTATAAGTCCGGATTTTATATTCATCCAAAAATATTTTATGCATTGATTAACAAATTTCCAATATAATTTCTTTAGAGACTTACGACGGTACAGTGTTACGACGTACGTTTGAGTAAACTGAAGGTCAAGATTATTTGAGAGCGAATTCGTTTGATGACAAGAAATAAAACATAGTAATTGTCGTAGTGTGGTTACATTACGACATGTTTCATTACTTCACTAAGACGTAACGGGTGTTTATATTACAATCCTTTTGGATCATCAAACAAGATTTTGTATTAGTGTTTAAAATAACATGCTACAGGCACCCAGTTTAAGATGTTCCAATTAATGACAAATTGACCACAAAAAAAAGGAAACAGGGTTAAAAATGTCTCGTAATGTATCGCAAGATGGACCCGGGATAGCTAAATCAGTGAATTAAAATTAATAAATAAATTCTGAAAATTATATTCTATATAACGTATATTAAAAGGTAAACAAACCAAGGGATCCATCCATAAAGAAAATTTTTTTTTTACATTTTTGGTACCAGAGTTCTAAAGTACTTAGCATCTCCATAAAAAAGAGCTAATGTTACTTCGAGCCACAAGTCACAATTGCTTCCAGCAGTTGTGATCGTACCTTAGTGTCAAAAGTTGTAGCGAAAATTGTTGACAGTACGTGATCGTACATTGCTAGCGAACGTTTCATACCAGACAAGAGTAAATACTTCAGCATTAGAAAATATTGAAGAGTCAAGTGCTTGGGAAAAGTTTTAATTACAATAACAGTTTTGAGAAAAATTATGGGTTTTGAAAAGTTAGAAACATTATAAGAGTTACAAGGATACAGGAAGAAACCAATACAGTGAACTGAGGTTGAAGATGTCGCTACTGTCATGCACAATGTGGTTTGAACGAGCTATGTTGAAATTCAGACGTTAAACGAAAGTATTTTCAGTTCCAAAAATTTCTCTTTTAAAATCTCCTTTAAATGATCGCCAATCATTGAAAACGTTCTTTTTTCTTATTACCGCACACAATCAGAGTGAGTATATTAAGAGTGTGGCCGATCATTGAATCCCGCTATTTTCTCGTCAAATTGATAGGTTATCCGTACTAATATATAAATGTGTAACGCGAAAATGTCTGTCTGTTTCCTAATTGATCACAACTAAACCATTGAACCGATCGTAATGAAATTTGGCAAGGAGATTGTTTAGATGTCCAGGATGAACATATGTTAACTTGTATTTTTAAAACGTGTGATAAGAAAGTTAGAAATGGTTTTTGACAATAATGCCTATGAAATCGGGGAAAAAGAGAGACTCTGCCTAAACGGTTAGAGATAACTGAAAACTTATCGATAAAACGTAGCGCATAAGATAATATTTTAAGACGGAAAAGATAAATCAAGATAAAAAAGTATTTAAATCGTAAAGTTTCAACAAATAGTTCAGATTTTACAAGAATTTTAATGAAATGGTGCAGCCGCGTCACGCCTCGGAAGCGAAAATTCGACCATTCCGCGGCTACCGCGGAATGGTGTAGTGTATTTAGTCCAGTTTTATATTAAATTTGTATTACTATGAATTTGAAAAATTAGGATGCTGCACGAATTTTTAAAAACTAGTAAGTAAAAGTATTTTGATCTTACAATATAGACATTTTATTTTTCCCCGTTAGAGTAAAAGAAAAATCCCCGGAAACGCTGGGTAATAAGCTAGTTCAAATATACATATGAAGACTCTCTTTAGAAAAAGATTAACAAGTTATGTGTAGATTGATTAAAAAACACAGGCAAAAGCATTTCCTCACAAATTTATTGAAATCTATCTAGAAATACATATAAATTTATTTGTATTCGCTCCAATTTGACGGAAAAATGGAGGAAACCTGGACACGCATCGGTCACGCTCTCTCTAGACTCATTCTACGCAAAATAAGCCTGCAGCGCTACTTTCGTTTGCGTTTGCTCTAGTACATTCTTTTTATTGATTATTTTCACACAGTAATTTAGAACACAAAATATTCTTTCGATCGTTTTATTCGATTAAAATAACATGGATTGGACTAGTAAATTATAACAATGCGAATTACAAAATAATATGATTAACCGTGAACTAATGGTACAATAAAACTAGTATGATTTATCATTGGTAAAATTATGGTCTCCTCTTAAACTAGATCGAAACTACCATTTCCATAAAAATATTCCTCTTTCAATATTTAAAGACTTTGGAGTGATATAGTAGAAGTTCTAACGATGCACATATTTAGTGACAAAGGCCATATTTAGAGTTATAAAATGCATTGTTTTACACCAGCACAAACAATTGCTTAAAAACCGTGCATTCGGAATCACAGACCCCTTTAAACATTTATTACTACCTTTGTCTCTTAATCGAAATATTTAACCAGGCAATGCACTAGAAAGAAACAAACGAAAAAATTAATTCCGAAAGAATCCTTGGCAAAAACTCATTAAGGGAGATGCTGTCGTTCGCCCGCTGGGGTCAGTCGTTAGCCGGCCGGCCGGCAGATGGCTCTGACCCCATGGGAATTCCCTCGTCTGCGCTGCAGCTGCGAGGTACATACGGCTCTCGAGGGAGATCAGGACAGACGCCATGCAAACTCGTAAAGAGACTGTGATGGTTGCCGGTGAAAGAGAGGCATTAATGAGAGTGGAGGAAAGGGTAGCGACGATACATACGCGCATCTTGGGGTAATTGAACGGACTCGAAAGTAAATTGCGTGTTGGTAGCAGAGGATTATAAAATATTTCAGAAAACCGTAAAACAGAATAATATATACGTATAGCGTAGAGTAACGAGGACCTATGAAACGTATCGACTGGGACCGTGGAATGCGGGAAATTTGTCGAAATGACGTAAGTCATTGAACCCGTGGTATTAAAACATGTTGGTGGCGGATCGATGGGTTCGAAAGGGAAAGAAATACATGGAGAGGAAAGATTCCATAACAACCCCTTTGACTGAGCCACTGGGGTGTAAAATATTTTATGGCACCCATTTCCTCTTTACTGCTGATTTCAAGGATACACATTTTCTCAGGAGCGAACAATCACTCTCAAGAGAGCACTATATTCCCATTTAAAGGTTTATTACACCTCGTGCTATCTTGTGGAAATCAACTCTGATGTAGGTTCTGGGATACTTACCTTCCTGTTTTTTATGAACTTTATTCTCACAGCGTTTTTCTCAAGCGGTCTCAAGCGGTCTCTGCAGCAATTTTTACAGAAAATACTATTTAAATATCAACATTGAAGAGGGATATTTTGGGTTTTTAAATACATATTTAACTTTTAAAATAATCTAATCCTTGGTACAAAAAAAGTCCTGAAGAAAACTTGAGTATTTTGGTCGAAACATCGGCACTGACGCGCCAACTACACGGAAGCCAAGAAACCAATTAACAAACGTCTAAGAATCGATAAATATTATTCAGTTTAATCTCAACTTCGTTCGTAAGAAATCTCAATAATACGAGTATCTATAGTTATTTGCGGTAGTCGTTTTCTGAGCAACGAAATATCGTAAAAAATAAAACCTACACTTCGTCAACTTAATAGCCCTACTTTGCGACTATTTGCATGGTGCTCTTCATAGCATAGTCGCAAAGTAGGACTATGATTGTGATGTAATAAACAATTTGTCTGGAGTTGATGAAATGTATGTTTTATATTACAAATCCATTCAGATGATAAATTCTTCTCTGTAAAAAGACGTATCTTATCTAGAGTAATCTCTGAAAGAAGTCTGAGCTAACTGAGAATGTACGTCGTTAAGTACAAGATAGCACTCACAATACTCGACGCCGAGAAGTGCATCTCGAAAGTAGCTCCAGGCTTGCTTCTCAGGTAAAGGCTTGTCCGTGGGCACTCGCAGCACTTCACCTCGCTCCAGCAACTCAAACACTGAAACAGTAATATAAATATTTCATAAATTATTTTTTCTCTTTGTTTTTAACTTTATATATATATATATATATATATATATATATATATATATATTTCATTTATTTGAATTATTCTCATACTCCAGTTCCCTGTATATTCATTGCATGGGTTCTTATTATCCCTCAATTAATATAAATTACACAGATTACATCTATTACCCTAAGAATTTCTTAACTTTGTTTTCCCCCTAAAACTTGCATTTCTCTTGATACATCTTCTTATTTCTTGCTATTAAATTTTATGCTCTCTTGTTGATTTCCTTCTTTTAAAATATTCTGTACCTGTTATTCGTTAAGTACATTCCCTAACATTTTAAATCTTTGTTTCGATATAATGAGTTCGGCATTTTCTTACAACTATATATAACAAAATACTTCAATAAGGGGTCTTTAAATATATATTTGGTTGTCCGGATAAAACCATGTCTCAGTAGACAGAACTACCAAGACCTTTTACAGGCAATGTCAGGGTCGAACAGACCTGAGTTGCGTTCGTAAACTGCACGAAGTACGAGTAGATTGACTCCGCCCAAGGAAACCTAAGTTTTTGATTTCTTTCATGTTTTAAAATATGAACGTTCAGCAAAACCTATACATAATTGAGCAATAAACGTTTGCTAAAATACTAGTGAAAGATGCGAAGAAATACAGAATGTTTTACATGTCTTATTTTTTCCAACTGAACAGGGAGATAGTTCATCAAATTAAAACAATATTAATATCTCTTTCCTAATAACATTGGCCACATTCCTAAAAACAAACGTCTGATTTTGATTTGTGGCCCATTAGTTTTTGAAGTGAAATTATTTGTGAAGTGAGAAGTGAAGTGATAACGATTGGGTCCCAAAGATTTTCCAGTAATACTTTGAATGAATATTATATTGCTGTTATTTAAAATATTCTGAATTCAACTATTAAACAACTGGAGAAAGATTATGCCAATTGTGCACAAATGATACAATTATCTTTCCAACATTAGCAAATGGCATCCCTAGTGAAAAATAGCGAATTTACATAAGCTCGCGAGTTTACGAAGGTAAAAAAATAGAAGAAAATCCATAGATAAATAGAAAATTATATGAATTAGAATAAGACAATTAGAAAATGTGAAGGTATGAAAAGAAAGGAACATAAAAGAAAATAATCATATCAGATGTGATTTATAAAAAAATAATAGTTAAAAAAAGAAGACTGCTGCTTCATTTGTGGAGTTGTATTTGCACGGAAACAGTAATTATAATAACGAAAATAATGTAAATGAAACTTCCTTTTGTGATTGTATTACGCCATTAATGATTTGTGCGGTGAGACTGACACAAGATATTTTGAAATCCTTACGAGCTACAGATAATTAAGTAATTGAAATTCTGTATAGGTTCGTACGGATACAAATGAGTCAAAATTTAGAATCAGGAAGAGAAATATAAAACATCTTGTATCACAATAATTAAGAAATAACGTAAAATACGAAAGATCGTTTGTTTCTGTTCCAAACTAAGAAATGATATTTTGTGTTGGGTAATGTAATAAAGTAATTTATACGCGCCAAAGTTTATTATTCATTACCTTATTCATTAATTCAACACCTCAGTGCAAACCCTGAAGAAGATACACAAAATATAGAAATGTTGACAAGTATACAAACGTTTTATTTCATGAATAATACGCTATCTTACCCTTGGTTATCTCTTACGCGGTGAACTTCTCCCCATCTGTGAAACTTGCAATACAACACTTGCCGTGGAATACTTTCCTCTGGAGTGTCTCAACTATAGTACCAGTCGTCGGCGACACAATCTACCGAACAGTTTGAACGTTATGCTGGGGCAAAGTGAACCGATTTTGATACGTCTTTTTAGATTCCTTCAGGAATGTGGCCTCTGGAACAGAATCTGATCTTTCTTTGTATGTCATTACTCAAATCCATACACGAAACGGGGCTCCTCCCTCAAGTTCTCGGGAGGGTTTTGATTTAAATCTCTTTTTTCCCCTTTGCTTTGAATTTACATTTTCCCCCTCTCTCTAAGCTTACTTTTTTGTTTTCGGTTTTTATAATGTTTTCGGAATCTTTTGTCTCTCTCTTTATTTCCTTTTTTTATGTTTGGATATATTGTAATTCAGGAGGGTTTTTAGTGGGTAGGGTTGAGTCATTCGGCGAGTCCCACACGCGGGGAGAGTCATGTTGGCTCTCCCTAGTGCGTAACTGCGTTTTCCCTACCTGTAAAAGATTTTAGGGGTCTAATGACCTCGATGTCGGCGAGTCGTAAAGCCTCACAAAAATAGAAAAAAAGAAAAAAGAATAATACGCAAACGTATTAATCTACCAACATGTATCTCATAATTCAGAACAAAAATAACGTAAACCGAGATCGAACACGAGATTCCCAATATTTTTGGTTCGTTTAAAAATTAGAATTCACCTTGACTCAAAATATTCAAGAGTTCTTTTCCGTGAATAACACGCACTCAAGATAATGCCCCAAAGGTTTCCAACGCTGAAGTCAGATAAACGGTGGCGCTTCGTTTTGCACGCAAACAGCCCCGAGAGGCTTATCTTCAAAGAACCCTGATCTCTAATGAGTTAAATGAAGGAAAACTTTTGTCTGATGAACTATCTTTCTTAATAAAAGGAAAGAGAAGAGCTCATTTAAAAATTGTAGTTGATAAGTGTCCTAATCATTACAAAAAAGTTTTTATTATTAACAGTAGGTTAACTATCTGGATGTTGACTAGAAGTGAAACAGTGATGCTAAAACTTTATGAGGGTACCTATATACTAAGTGATCATAAAGAGTGTCCCAGATCTCCGCGTAAAAAGCTGTAGGGATAATAGATCACATAGGAACAAAAAATTATGAAGGTACACATGTCCAGAAATGTCTCCTGAAGGAGATATAATGGCACAAAGACAGTAAGGACAAGACAATAAGGTGTGTAAAGCACTTTTTAGGGGAATTAAGGATAGGAAATAGATGTTGAATGTTCAACGACAAATTACAACCCATGTCTGTCCATTGACAGTGATGTAGGCCTCTCACTGCACTACGTACTCTCACTATACGTACGTACAAGGACTACAAACTCAAGTAATATCGTATTTGACACCCTTTTATAATAACTTCATTTTATTCAATAATCACGTCATCAATTCTTGGTGTTTTATTTATTTTAGATAAATTTCTTTGGAACATTGCAGATACATTTTATTCAAACCAAAGCTACTTTTCTTTCGTGTAACTTTGCAGGAACTCATAAAGGTGTTAATTAAATCAATTTAACAAAATATTTTAATGAAATTTTATAAAGTTAATTTAGTTTTAACGAATACATTGTCCATAAATATTCCCAACTTACACATTAGAAATTGGGGGAAAACTCGCGAATTTTAATAAAATAGTATAGTATTATTTCAGATATTAGACAATTTTCTGTTTGTTTTCTACTAATTTGTGACCCTAAGAGTGATGACATTAGCATGTATTGGCGAGTGTATCCTACCTGGGGGTCTCACAAATACCCGAACGCCCGTTCCAGGCCTGCATCGCTGCTAAAGTGTCGAAATTTGAACATCTGTTGTAATTTGTTGTTGAACATTGAACACCTATGTCACATTTTTTGTCATCCTTTTGGAGATATTTCCGAACATGTGGGCCTCAATGATTTTTTGTTCCATTTAATGTGGTTTATCATGCCTCCACTTTTATGTGGAGTTCTGGGACGTTCTATACCAACAATATAATCATTTATTTAGAATTGAATTATAACTTTTACGACAATGAGTAACGTATCTACGCATTGCTGCTTCGAATTCATGCTGACGTTTATCTCATCGTATAAGGACCACTAAGAAGACAAAAATACATGGCATAAATTTACGAGTTTCAATAGGAAAATATTAAGTTGTGGGATTTGCTCGAATGAGGAAGACGAGCTCATCTGGACTTAAAACGACAGGAAAAAAGACATTAAGGGATATAAGGACAATTATAGCAGGGAATGAATGTGAAGGTAATTGCAAGAACTCGGAAGTGACTCAAGTGTCCATTCTCCCAAAAGAATTAACCATCAAAGGAGCAGTTTCAGACTGAGCATTTCTATTCAGAAGGCGAAAGTACATCAATTGCTAACTATTCTATTTCCTCAAGCGAGAAATAATTTCGGGTGTATAGTGTTTTTGATTTTTGTGATGAAGGGGAGTTAGCAATGTCTCATATCTGTCAAAAACAGTTTGATATTTCTTTCAAAATAACTGGCACGGACGCTAGTAGTCAGCTCACTTAACTATCCTTATTTACTTTCTTTCTTCTCCATAGTAATAAGTCAATGGCACATACTAAAAGACAAATCGATAAAAAGAAAAATAATATAAACTTGGACATTTCATTCGATCGGTTTGAAGGTGCCCCACATCTACTAAAAGGTAAGAGCTAGGAAGAAATGAAGGGAAAGTAAATGTTGAATTCCTTATTTGTGTTAAGTAAAAGAAACAAGTTCTAGCGAATGGTACGGACGAAATTGACGCAAAGACAGTATATTACTGAAAACAAATTCAACGAGCGATGTTCACCCGAAGCTCAGATATTTGAAATAATGAACTGATATGCCGGGCATTTGAAGCATTGAATCGGCCATGTTCCTACGGAGTGATTACAATTTTCTCCTTAGAAGTAACATAAATTTTCACAGTAATAACCAAATTGTATTTTACATACAGTGCAAATAATAATTGCACATATAGTTATAAAAATGTGAGAAAAACATGAGGAATTACTTTTCATTCAAATATTATCAGGGTAGAAACCGAGGTATCGGTTCTATTAGGAAAGGAAAAAGCGAAGAGAGAGTACAAAAAAAAATTGGAATTTGAATAACATTAAAAAAGTATTTAATAAAAAGTTAGTTAGGAATAAAAACCTGAGAATAGTTGTCAGAAAACCGAGATTTATTAAGGAGTCGATAATATTCGGGGAAGAAAAAAAATAGAGCAGATAGAAGGAAGGTAAAAGTAATTCGGTAGTAGATATGATGAAAACGTAAGAGATTTGGGGAAAGAAGATGAGTGGAAGAGAGAGAAATGATGAAAGAAGAGATAAAAAGGGAAAATTTTCTTGCAAATCATAGAAAGAAAGGGAAGGAAATGATCAAGAAACTGAAGAATAAACAAGTGTGAGGAGACAAAAGAGAAAGGGCGACGATTGAAGAGGGAAAAATGTCAGTAATGAATAATGAAAAACTCTAAAAAAGAGGTCATGCATTACAACAATTATTATTATGTAATCCACACGGGCTATTGCAATGATGTGATACAAAAGACAAGTAATTTAAAATTTGAGGAACTGATAGTATAATGCCAACAATTATCAAGAGATACAAGTATTTAAACATATTCAAAATTTAATGTATGGAAGCAATTACAAAAGTTAACGTTATATTAGAATGGGTTGCATTTCCTTTCCTCAAACTCCGACTACTCACCCAGGTAGAGATGATCTTCACTCGGGTCGTCCAACACTTCAACGAGTCGAACGATGTTTGGATGTCGAAGCTTCTTGAGAAGAGCGATCTCTCGATACACCCTTTCGAGAGGCGATGGTTGACCCGCAGCGCCGCTGCTGCCTCCACCTAACGCCCCTGCCACGCTACTCGCTCTACTGGGCGCCGCTCGACCTGCGAAGCACACATTTCATTTAGAACATTAACTCTATCTCATTACTACACAGTACATTATACGTTTGAAGGACTCCGAAGTGCAGTAAGGACCGACTTCTACTAGCGTAACCACAAACGCTTTCATGTCTCTTTTGCCTCCAATCGAACAACGTATGGTAAAATAGGTTAAATTTCGTATATCTAGCTTTCATGTGCGATCTCGGATAGATGTTATTTTTGTTCCGATAGGGAGATAATATTTTTAGAAACGTCTCCTCGCTTCCCCTTTCGTCCAATAATCTTTGCGCAGAGCTTAAGGCGTAAACGAAAGGGGAGACGACGTCCCGCCGCACAGCGCACGAGAATGATCGCGCAGGAATAGCGTACTAAACACAAGTATCAATATCTCATAAGATGACTGAAGAGAAAAGCGTTATAAAGAATATTTAAAATGTAAACCCGTAATAATTAATTATATAGTTTTCGTCTACTATGATACTATCGATAATTAATCAATATAACGTCCTTTTACGTTGAGTTGTTTATTCTATAAGATTCACTGAGACGACGTTTCGAGACTGTAGGTCATCCTCAAGTGTTAATAATGAATAAAGAAAATTTCATTTTCTAACTTTAGAAGAAAATATAGAAGTAATAATATTAATATTTAAATAAGTTTATTTACTTATTTCACTTTTTGCCTTGGATGGAATACTTGTTTTTCTGATCGTCATTATATGAACCGTAACTGCTTTTCCCTTGTCTGTAGGGGTCGGAGATGAGGGCGATATGATGACTCTTTTGGATATGGCGGGTGCCAGATGCCCTTCCTGACGCACCTCCTCGAGGCGGGTGATGAATGAATGGCATGAGGGTGAAATACGATGAGTGAATGTTGTGGTGGAATGATAGGCAGGGGAAACGGGTGTTTTTCTTATGTTTGTCATTATTATTTATGAATGTAGGCTCTCTTAAAATTTTTCAAGTGTAATGGAGAAAGTTCATCTGTCATTTAAATATGCGTTCTCAGGGCAGAACAATTCTGGAAAATCATTTGGGAGGTTGCTTGTATTTGCCAAAACAGGAAAATTTTAAAGTAGTTGGATGTGTTTGTCATTAACAAACGCTAATTTAATCGAACATATTTGTAAATAATTTATTTAATTATCTAATTGAATTTTATTCCATATGTGTATTATTTTTTCATGTCCGATTATACTTATGTCTGAAAATTGGTACTGTACATCACAGAGAAAAGTTTGGATAAGTTCAGGAAATGGGTCATACTAACCCGCCATACAGAGCAGATGCAAGGGTCACCTGACTGATTCAGGCGTTAAGGCACTAAAATTTGGAGAGCACAATCTCTATTTTCCAAAACTACATCTCATTTCTTTTCTTTATAGCATTGGGATCCGTCACGGAATACAAATTTAATAAAGGAGGAAAATTACTTTTGTTTTATAACTAAAGGCTATGTGACCGTGCCTTGCAGCAAGAAGACGTTCTGTACGAAACTCGATATGGAAATCTTTTTCGTTCACTTTGGAAACAAGCGTTGAAGAAGATACTGGACTAGAGAGGAAGAAGATGTGTCGTATAGCCACGAGTACGAAGAGAGGATGGTGGATACTGTACTCATAGTTACTCTATTCCAATATCTTTGGTGGAATCCAACAAAATTGCCTCTCGGCAGTTGGTGCCACTGCCCAACGTTATTACTACGACGCGGTACCGGCCGGCGGCAGAGCTGTTCTGTGTGCGTAGTCAGTCTGTCTTTGTGAGCAAAGCGTCGGTTGCCTTATGAATTGCGTCTAGTATGTGAAGGACTGTGTTAATGCATAGAAATGTCGGCCATGTGTTTAAAGCTGGTTCCTAAATGTGTGGACAGCAAGGCTAATGTCTTAAGTGAATATAAAGAATAGTATTTAGTTATGACGCTCAACTATTTATGTAAAATTATAACTTCAAGTAATGAGTTAGAGATAGAACGTTTGCAATGCGTAGAAGAGGCAGTCAATCATTAATGATTGACTAGTATGACTCAATCACAAGATATTTGTTGAGATGAGTCGTTCGAATGCAATAAATCACCATTATGCGTAATGAAATACCTTTGTGGTTTTCACGAAGTTATTCATAAATATTGTCATATTAATTAATTATATAGTTTGCGTATTGCTCCTGTTGTCAATGTCCTGATGTGATTAAATTCACAGCATCTTGTATGATGCCTAATTTTTCTATTAAATATTGTCACAGGGTAATGTTACACTTGTTGTCAACTTTCGATATGATTAAACTCATAGTATCTGTATGTGTCTAAGTTTATTATCATTTCAATTTGACAATATGCATGTGAATTGTGTGTCATTTATATTTCAGAATTGCTGGTTTATTCATGAATGAATATCATAACTCCATCACAAGATATTAGTTGATACGAGTCCTTTGTATTTAGCATATTGTGTAATGTGTTGTGTAAACATTTCCAGAAGTCATTCAATCATATTGAATTGTTTTTTATGATTTAGTTTTATGTATAAGATGTATCTGTGTGCTTGTTCATAAATCATTATGAATGTGAATATTTTGTTTTCTTTGTTTGGTCACTGAGCCCAAAGGAACTGGAGGTTTGATAAACAGCCTTTGTTTTGAACGACTACAGTCTACTTGTCCGCTGTAAGAAACTATCCAATTTCTACACTTGTCTTTGGGACAATCTATAAATAAGCTCAGTCACATCATTTAAACGTTTCTTATCTCTTTTATATTAAAACTGCTTTGAACGTTCGTTGTATGAATATTAGTAACTACAATCTAATTGTGACAAAAATACAGTAAATATATATAAAAAAAGAAAGTAATATAAACTGTGAACTTGTGAGATTGTTCTTTAAAGGGCTCGACGAAATAGGGGTTTAGGCACCCTAGGCTGATAGTTTTGTTCCACCCAAAACTAATTGTATTTCGTGCACTTTGCTTCTTCAAGGCATAATAGTCATATTTGACTGTTTCTTATATAGTTTCACTGAGGTAAAGTGGCCAGTCGGGGTAAAGTGGTCATTGGCTTGTACTCAATGGAAACTACTCTAATTTGCTGACGAAGCTGTGAATTAACACTCAGGGAAGTGGTCATTGGTTTGTACTCAATGGAAACTACTCTAATTTGCTGACGAAGCTGTGAATTAACACTCAGAGAAGTCATTAGTGATCTTCCAATGTGAGTGCGATCAGTTAATAAGATTTCTCAAGTTTTCACAATTTTTCTAATTTCTCTAGAATTGATGTAAGGTAAGTTTTCAGATACGTTTTCGTTATTTGGTTTTTCATTACTGAACCAATTTGTATAGTGACATTGCTGGAAACTCAACCTGATAACCTTTAAAATGATGTAGCACACGACGAAATAGAATGTTCGACATTGGAGGTGGTTGTGGTTTTGTGAAATGGCATCCAACAGGGTAAAGTGGCCACTATCATGATGCGGCAAAAAGACCAGGGTCTCCCATCACCTCGTAAGTCGAATTATTAGTTTTTTTTAAACATTATTTAGAAATATGAACTGTAGGCTTAGAATTTTTATTGAATTCTCTGTATTTTCAAAAACAAAAGTATTACTTATAACCAGTTTTAATTTCTTTTTAATTTTAACATTTTAAATTCTAATGAAGTTAAATACGTTTATAAATTTATAAAACACTTTAAAAATTTGATTTCTTTCTTATCATCTTTTAAGATGTCTTGTTCCTTGCAATTTAGGTTTGACATAAAACGAAAGGAAATAAAACAAAATAATAACTGAGCAAGGTGGGCGTGCTACTAGCTAACATGAAGGCAGTGAATTTCCTTAATAACTAGGGCTACGTTACTGCAGGTTTGGACCCCATCAACGCATTGGGACACCATTTAAACAATTTTGTTTTACGATTTATTGAAGTATATTTTATCTCTAAGAATAATCATATAATTTGGGTTTCTAAGAAAATGACAGTTACTTTTTGCCAAAAAGAACATTACTTCGTATATTGTACAGTAAATATTAATATTGTAATTTAAAATGTATTAAAAAGGAATTTATAATGATTAATACCAAAAATATAGTTAGGTGTATCATGTCAAGATGTCCTGGCCACTGTACTCCGTACTATGGGGCAAAGTGGCCACTTTGATGGATTTGAAAAAAAAACGAAAAATTGAAAAATATCTTTCAAAGTATTGTTGAATTATTGATGGCTATTGATTCTGCACTAAAATTTTTACATATCAAATCCTTTTTGTAATTTAAATTCCATTTAATAAGTTTACTAAAGAACGTTTTTCCTTAGAGCGGCCACTTTACACCAGTTTCCCCTATTTCCCCCCGGGTTTCACAAGCTACCACAAATTGCATTTGCAAATTGTATGTTTTACAAGTTACCTCAAATTAATTTTTTTTCTCTTTTGATTCTTGGGTTCAATGAGAGACCGGCACAAAAGGGAAAAAGAGTTTAATTTAAGAAATCGTCGTTAAATTGTTTTTTATTTGATTTAAATCATATTTACACATTTTTGGAATGCATATATTAAAAGTTAATATCAGAATGGTAAGACTATTTTGCAAGCTTCATCCAGCATTCAGTAATTTCATTATCGTTTAACATAAAATTTTAATTGAAACTATTTCCACGTACACATTAAAAACATTTATCTAATGCGCATTCTGAAATCTCGCGTCCCAGACTGCAGACTATTCAGCCTAATGGTAAATTGTAATCTTTAACACAACGACCGACTATTAACATCTGTCCACGGTATAGATGGCAATGGCGGATGAAACAGCAAACATGACACAGTAAAAAGTTAAATATCTCTCCAGAATCATGCATTTAAAAAATTCGAAAGGAAATTTATTTTCGAAAAAACATTTTTCCTCATAAGAAACAATTAAGTTTAACCAAAAAGCTAGTGTAAATAAATATAAGAGTATATGATTACATGCTTTCACACAAATTTTAGCAATTTAAAAGATCTAATCCTCTGTTGGCAGAGACATAAAGAAAAAAAAACACACACACAAAAAAAACAAAACACAACAACAATGAAACGGGACTGTTTTTCTTTTCGTGTGTCATCTATGATTTAATGAGAGGGGTGGAGGTGGGGGCGATAATAAGAGGCTATAGGAATATGAATATAGTTACAAGTGAGCAAGATACGAATGGACGCAATATAAGTCTTTGCGTGTTGAGACAAAATGTGACCAGTAGGTAGATTTTGAATTACTCGATTTTAATTAAATTACTACAAGAAAATATTTCACTACTTCCAGATTTACTTGTTTTTCTGAAACACTGTATTATAGTTTTCTGTTTAAAATGTTGCTAATGCTAACGCAAGTTACACGTTCGGATTCGAGGTAATAGAAAGTTTTTGCTCAACGTACTCGCTTCGTAGTTTATACGTTATGTTGATGACGCTAAACGGGTAACACACATTGGAAGAATCGGTGTAATCGATGCATTTTGCATAGCGTACCTTCGACTCAAACCATACTAAAAATTGTAAACCCATACAAAATACTTCTACGCAAGCGTACACAAGTACACTGTACAGTGAGTACACCAGCTCGTGCTCATACGGCACACAACTTACAAATCTCTCGCATACCCTCTCAGATATCAACATAACCTCAAATCCAGACCAGAATCCGTCATGACCTCTCTCACTAGCGTACCACTAACATCATACGCAAACATATGTTGTAATGTACTACGCTAGGAGCGTTGGTGTACCACTAACTTCTTAAATGTGGATAGCGTATACGATAGCACGCAGGTTCCCTATGCAAAAACTCCCTTATGAAATTCCACCGTGGAGATTCGCCCTATCCGGCGGGTAGAGCATTAAAGTTGGTATGTACGATACGGATACTAACGACAAGACAGCCGCTAGTGGGTTTGACTTTTGCTTTAGAGGATGCTTTTCAAAGAAACTCGTAGTGGAGCGGTGGACTTCGAATTCGTCCATGTCGTACTGATTGAAGAATTTACGCTTGTCTTTATCACTTCAATTAACACAATAAAACAGCAATCAACCTCACTTTGTAGAGTATTTAACCCTTCCAAACTGCAAGAAAAAGTGTTGTACTACGACTCAAATATGAGCACAATCAAAATTTTATTTATACCAGGCACATTAGACGTCAGACTGAAACTGATTCTTAAGAAATTACTGGATTGCGAATAACGACAGCACAGTGTTAATAATGCCTGGGAGATACTTTCTTGCAGTCTGGCTCGGCAAAATGCAGAACAACCACTGTTTAGATCGCTGGTGCGCAGCCCCCAATTGGGGTACGTGTAATATGCTAGTCGAGTGAAGGGAGTCAATTAAATAAAACAAAAACATACGAATAAAAATTATGACCATATCATCACGAGCTAAGAAACGTATTTTCCAACAAAAGTGTATTATTGATGTTGAATAATTACGTTCGTAGAAAAGACGTTGATATTTAAAATCAAAAATAAAGTAAAGAAAAATGATACTGAAATGACGGGAGCGTGAATCTGGTAGAGATCTATTCAAATACGTCAGGCCATGTTTGATCTGTTTCTCTACAGTTGGTTTAAGAATGTCAGGAGCTTCCTTGATCAACGATACTACCGAAAGATGTGGGGTTAAGGTCCAATTTTGGAGAGTGTGAAAGGAACGACTGGTAGAAGGATTTCTGGGACGTGTGCAGATACTTAAAATATAGGTCAACAGTCCGTGATGCATTCGAGGCAACAACCAAGACGCTGCCTGAATTCACAAACGGTTGTTGCTCGAGAAAAGTGATGTGAAATTAGATGAGATAAGCGGAATGCAACAACATTCGGTAGATTTAAAGTCATTCTGCCAATAAAGAATGGCAAATTTTCAAAGCCTAAATTTGTCAAATTAATGCAATGATGTCTGAGGCTTGAAAGAAAAATGAGTTCAATCCATTTTTAATATTGACGAGAAAAAACATTTTTAAAGTTTCAAAATACTGATTTGGGATTCAAAGAAAAGACGATGTAGCATAACGTTTTGGTATTTTGTAATGTATTTGTAGTGTAACATGGGTTTTTGCATGATAACATAAACAATTTTTCTCGCTCTGAATATTAAAAATAATATTTACTTCACTTAACTTGCTTATTTTTATTGAAGATAATTTTTTTTCGACTTTTTGTGTTTATTTTTTCTACGTTAAATTTTAAAATACTAATGAGAAGACAAACCTCATAAGAATGTTATCTCTTTTACGACTACAAGGTGATGATTCTTACAAATCATTACTCAATTTCAAAAATAAAACTGACATTAACCATGATTCAGATGTAGTAATCATAGAACAACTTAAATCAAATATTGAAAATGAGACGAAGTAGAAATCGAGACCATTCTGATAGTTCGATTAGAAAGGGCAAGACACAAAAACACGACCAACGATATCCAGATAGAAAATCGGAAAAGAATACGCAGACTGTCTTCAAATACAAATAATTTTAATATTTTTATTACACTTTTGTTAAGTTTTTTAACATGTGTATACTTTTCAATTAATAAGATTTATAATTTATTTTTGATGGGTTTCTAATTTTAATCTTTTTAAAATTAGTATTTATCCTGTTGACCTAAAGTTAACCTGTTATTACCTTTATTATTTATGTTACCTTGGTATATACGTAATTCGGACATAAAAATTGATAGATAGTGTGTACAAAATAATATGGTTAAGGACTGTCTATATTTTGTCATATCAAGTAGACAAATAACGTATGTTTTTTCAACAAATAGAGTTAACTCGTTTTTCCTTCAAGACACATTTTCACATCGATTATAGCTAACAAAGTACACCAGGCAGTTAAGCATACTTTGCACGCAAATTTAAACAATTTAATTTAATTAATTATTTGTTTTATTGACAATAATTGAAATACTTATGAGAAAAGAGTTCATTTTTGACGACGAATTACTTGTCAAATCTATTACATCGACGGAAATTTTTAAAACTCTTGTCAGAAATCTATAAAAAATAAAATATTTTCATAAATATCACCGGGCATTCTTATGAGATATTTTACTTTTCACAGTGTCTCGTCCGCAGTTTTGATCTTACAGAACTGTCCAGCATTGTTACTCTTCATAATAATGAAGGGATACAGATATAATGCTCAAGGAAGATCATGCTACTAAGAACCGGTGTCAAGCGAGTTCAAAATTTCTTTATAAATAACTTTTCGTTACAAATGAGATTGTCATTATTAGATACAATTTTATAAATAACTTTTCGTTACAAATGAGATTGTCATTACTAGTTACGATTATTTCTAAAAGTAACGTACAAACAAAATTAAATACTAGCAAAAACGTTAATTTAACTTATGAATGGTTTGACTAACATTACACGGTAAAACTGCCTTAATTACTGGAGGATATACGTAATTCAGGAACCTGACGGATTGATAAAGACTAAAATTCTAATATCTTCTACAACTGAACAACTACGCTTCCAGCGCAGCCACTAATTGACGGACTTAACATCGTACCAATACCAGTAGATCACGGTGAATTATCTCACTAAATTACCCCAAGGTGTAGTCAGTATTTTCAACTCAGGATACTGCTATCGAATTATCCATTATTGGAAACTATTAAAATTTTTGAGAATGTAGGATAATTTGAATTACAGCGATAATTTGAAAATAATAGAATTATTTGAAAGATAAAATATTCTTCGTGTAGCTTACGAGTCCTAAGATCACGAGAAAAACGATGATACATCAATGTATCCGAAGCTATTTAAAAAAAACACCTTTTCTTTAGGAAAAACGCAACATGAGGACCGTATTGATAATTACTGCAATGGTTTCTGCTTCTTACGTTAAGAAAAGATAAAATATGTTCCTAAATAACAAGATCTTCAAGTATGATACATCATCATTATTATACTAACTTAAATGATAAATCATCATTATTATACTAACTTGGAATACANACATCATCATTATTATACTAACTTAAATGATAAATCATCATTATTATACTAACTTGGAATACAGAGGAATGTATTATAAACACAACTCCATTCAACAATAACTCAACTGACATTAGAAATTAAAAATGTAATATACAAAGAATTGTCGAGGTTTGTTAAAGATAAATGAACGAAGAAAAATATATTAATTTACACTTTTAACACGTTAATAAATATATTTATTACATCTTAAAGTCACCACAGCACCTCTTATTGAAGAATACAGTTCAACATAATGCGCAATACGTTTTTTAAAGATAACTACCAGATTACCTCACAGAATTGTCATATATAAAGATTATTGCATAACAGTATGACTGCATCAAACAATAAGGAGAGAGAAAAATATTTCAGGAGTATCAAAGGCAGAGGAAAATGTACGTAAGAAGAATCTATGTCTCGCTTACCAAAGACACCAGCCTTCTTCAGTAGTCGCCTTTTTGAAAGAATCTTCATAGCCTGAAACAAAGAAGGGCACATGTGAGTACAAGATCTTCATGAATGCTAAGCAAAAAAAAACAACAACCTTTTATAGAATATGGACACGTTATGTATCTATTTCGATTGTCTCAACCATTGTCCCAGTATAACTATAAGAAGTCACGACCAGCAAAATAAAAAATTTTGTTCTGGTAAAATATCTTTTACAAATACATTCTTTCTAAAACATTGCAAATTATTCATGTTTTCTGAATAATTTTACGAGACAACTTTCTCTACTCGTGGGGAAGTTGGCGTATTCGCTGGATCACGTGAAACATTTTTGAATGGATCTGATAACAGATCAAACAAAATTATTCAGGCGTAATATAAGCAGCAATAAGCAACGAGGGAAGGACAAACCTGTAAATGTATATACAAGGTAGACTTTGGGCATAGAAATCTAAAATAGACATAGAAAATTCTGGGCATAGAAAATTCAAGTCTAAAATAGACGTCAAACAAATTTCAACCTCGCATGGAGATTTCATTGCGTATCTAAAGACGAAAGACATTATAAGGGACGATGAATGCATATGTACTGAGAAAATAGATACAGTATAGCTTTATTTTGGGATTCCCTTTTAGTTGGATACGAAAGAAGGAAATTTTTGCATAAATATTTGAAGATATCTCTTAGAAGTTTTAACATATATTTTGGAAAGAAAAGTGTGCCAACCATCCCCGGTCTCCGCTACCACAACTTACAATGCATTAGTTTATGCTCAGCACCGAGGAAAAAATAATTTCCTTTAATTAATACGGAAGAAGAAAATAAAATGGTTAAAGTATTTATCTGTTCACAGAAGATAACAAAATATAATAAAAAACGAGAGAGTACGTTCGTCGTGACAAATGCATTTGAAAACAGGGGCAAACGCTTTCCTAGAAATTGAAAATTCTCCGTGCTAACAATTGGGAAAAAGAACAAAAATATATCTCGTTATAATTACCAGAAGAGTTTATTTAAAAAGAAAGCAAAGCAAAAAAGTAAGCACAACCACGATAAAACGTACTTTGTAAAATTCCACAAACTGAATCAGAATAATTATTACATTTGTAGATATCACAAGTCTGTGGCCAGAAAACATATTTTGAAGGGAATTATAGATCTAAACGTCCATCATTTCATTAATATTGAAGCGAAATACGTGATTCCCCAAGCAACCCTCTATCAACACGAAATAAACAAGTCACCGTTAACCCATCCACAAAGCAATCCTGTGAGGGTTTCCGAGAAGCATATACATACACGCTGGAGCGATCAGCACAAGCAAAACGCTCTAATTGGACCAGGGTGTTATTAGCCAAGCACTAGGACGTCGCTCCTCAAACCGACTGATGGCCATCGAGAGTATCCGCTGGCAATCCCTACGTACTTATGTCATCTGCATGCTCGATTAGCTACTCCCACGGGAAACGCTTCATGTCAGCAGAAATTCTATGAAGCAGGGATGAACAGATGTGGGTCGAAGATAAGTCATGCACCAGAGGAATAGTTGAATTTTGTTCCCAAAATTACTAAGGTTGTTATACTTTCATTATTTCAAACATGTTATTCCGACACTGTACAAAACAATATTTACAGTACTCGCGATGAAAGAATAGTAATGAGGGAGGAGCCGATGCATTGCGTAATTGTCGATTCTTATTTTCGTTATAGTAAGCCGTGTCAGTAGAATCTTACTACGTTCGGATGCTGGAGCCAGAGTATTTATA